>SDVV010039238.1:0-10650 GCA_016164225.1 Gammarus roeselii | reverse complement strand
TCGCATTCTGGGCTGGCCTAGCCTGGCTTGCGCCGAGGGTACGTTAACCGGCGCCCACCGAGTATTTAAACGAGGGTAAAATGGCCTCCAGCCAGTTAGAAGAGCGACGTGGTTTGAAGAACAAGTGAGTGCAGACACACACTCTCCGGCCAGTGGCGACACTCACTGGGCAGCGGCAGCAGACCTGGCACCCCACACTGCTCCCTCGCTATAGGCACACATAACACACTCCATCTCACGCTCGTCTTACGCGTGTTACATATCTTTGGCTACTAATCACTAGTGTAACTTGTGTTTATTTTCAGTACGCTATTGATTTCACCTGTTGACGTGTTACCATTTCTTTATGAAAAAGACAAATTATGAAACCAATTGATCTTCATTCAACCCTGATTTACCCAATTATTCGCAACCCTGAACTGAAAATCTTAACAATCATAATTCTACACTAAAAAGCCTGACAAGAAGATTGAAACCCTATGAAAACTCTTCATTTGCAATGAAAATATATTCATGCAAATTTTCTACCTATGCCTAAATCTACATTACTAGTCAAGAAATATGAGAATCCCCTTATTTACTCATTCACAAACCAATCCAATAAAAAAAATAAACAACCTAAGAATACCTGAAAGAAATATACTTTGCCAAATTTGCACTAATAAACTGCATTCGACTTAAGGAAATCATAGTTCTATGTACAGTGAGGTTACAGAGAAAAAATGAAACCCTATAAAATGTTTCCATCATAATAAATTACATTTTTTAATTCAGTTCTCTATCAACACCTAAAATTATAAAAATTAACAAGGTATGACACAATTGGTAAGGCCTCTGAGCAAAAACACCAAACAGTAGAGGCTGATAAGATTATGCCATGCTGGGAGCCCAACTAAACATAAACATATCCATGCAACAACTAAGCACTATATCCAGACAAATTCTCATAGAATAACTCTACAATACACATAACCTCCACGCAAGAAGTAAAATTGGTTATGAGATAAGATAATGCCACGCCCATCGCAGATCGCGCCGCACGATCCGCAGTCCCAGCACTCATAAGCCATTCCATCACTCCCTCCACCCCTCCAAAATCCACATTTTATCCCATCTTCTAAGACAAGTGACGGAATTTGGTTCCACAAGTAGTGAGTTCAAGCCTCAGCTGTTGCATTGTGGCCTTGTTGGCTGGGAAACTGGGTGGCTTTCCTCTCCAGGTGATTTCTCTACCCTTTCACCATCCAGCTTAGATGGAAAATGTTGTAGCCACCTCAATACCTACATACTTATACATACACATTGTTTCAAAGCATTCTACATTGAGCATCAGTTGAACTGTTAAGAACAACAACACAACCAAATCCCAAGGAGAGATGTTCACCTTGAGCTGCAGCCACTTGTGTCTGCACTGGTTGACATCGACCTTGCAGCCCTGTGCCGCCACCTCTTGCAGTATGTCAGCCCAGATAGGGGCGCGGGGAGAACAGGCATCCAGGAAGCGATGGTGGTGATGCTTTACACTGGCTACCAGCTGCGTCAGGGCTTCGCTTGACCAAGGAGTTACTGGGGCTTTAAGCTCCAGCTGCACTGTGAGAGGGTGAAGATGGTCCTTAGTAGTCTAGCTATATTGTAATGACTAAAAGCTTATAACTCAACATTTGTTTTAAACTTATTTTCAAAGTTTGATGTTTTTTTCATGCTGTAGCTCTCCAGTACAAAAAAACATTTGCAAATCATATTTTTGTATCTCACCATTGCAGCCTTCCACACCCTTGAACAGCTCTGCCAACACAACATGCAGGAATGAGAGGCAGTATACTAAAGCACAAGAGCAGTCAAAACAATCAAGGTAAACAAATGCCAGAAGCTGCTGCTTAATAATACAATAAGAAAAGACATTGAAGACAGACAATTGCACGAGACCATCAAACATAATCTGAACACATTCCCAATCTCCTCACCCAAGATCCTCTTAAAGTAACAAAGTTGATTGCATTGCACCACATCAGAGTACCGTTTGGTGGGGCGGAACCACCAATTTGTAAGAATAACCATGTGTGCCTCTATCTGGAGCTCTCTCTAACAGAGCAGGCAAACAGTGTTTGCTGATGAACAATAGATTCAATATTCTAGCAGTAAGGAATGATGGCCTGTCAGACCTCCCAGCTTCATGCAGACTGATGAGAGGAAAGCCAAAAGGGGAGATCTTCAGAAGAGGCAATTTCAAATGGGGAACCAAGACAATGAGAGAGGCCTCGATGAGGTTAATTTTGGAAGCTCTGGAAAGCATATGCAGCATGAGAACTGTGAAAAGGAAACCCTGATCAGGAAGAGAATAAGGGATGACTGGCCTGATGACACACCATTGTGAGAATGCAAGAATTTTAGTTCTAGGCCGTGGGTCTAGAATTTGGTCCTATTATGGGGAAACTTTAATGGAGCAGCTACAATAAGCTACCATGAAAGCTCCCATACTGATGCCAAGGAGAAAGTGTACGAGTCTCAAGAATGGGTTTACTGAAAATACAAGCGAACAGATCAGTCTTTGATATGAAATAGTTACAAGGGGAAAATCACAAAAAGAGCATATACACTACTTTTTAAAAGACTAGAATCACTGTTATGAGAGCAGGCACATTGAATAACCTTTTATTGATACATAGATTGAAACAGTTCAGAACAGAAGTTTAAAATAAACTTTCAGATTGGCTGGAGTGATAAGCTACTTGGTGAGCTTCATCTACAAATTTGATAGATGGGCAGATATACCAATGGAGGCCAAATAGTTACACCAGAGATAAAACAATAATATGACTTGCAACACAGAACATGATTTATTACTTCTGCTGAAAGGCTAAACTGGGGGACAAGTGAACAAGATTTTTGTAAGTAACTCCATTCTCAGATTATTCAATCTTCCAGTCTAAACATGATAAGATCGAAATTTGATGTTTTTAATAGCAATATTAAAGCAAAACCACTCATACTTACCAACTTTTGTCTGGTGCTTGATGGTGTTGAGGTGTCTTTCAAGCTCAAGCAGGCATTTAACGTTGAACACATGCTTGCACATGCGGCAATATGCTTGGTACCGTTCTCCAGGCACTTCCTCCAGGACGCCTGAAAAAAACATTTTGAGCTGTTCAGAATAATCAAAATAGCATAATACTATTGTGGGGACTGCAGACTGCTTGAGTCTATTCAGAGGAGACAGACCAGAAACATTGATGGGCTTGCTAATGTGGATAATGGTAATAGATTGAGGAGCTTGGATTTGTTTTCTGTCAAAGGTTGCCACAAAGAGAATAGAAGCCATAAAATTTTGGCTTCTATTCACTGTCGACCAAAGCAAATCACTAGAAAGACCAGCAGCTTGTCTCACAACTTCTCAGACATGGCCATGAAACTTAAGACCAACATCCACATGAACTCCCAAATGAGCCCCCCCAAGAGTGTAAACAGCCTCTGCACCGGGACCAACCCAATCAGCAAAACGTCTTCTGAAACATAAAACAACACACTTGCTAGGGTTCAAATACAAATTCCATGAAGATGCAGTCGGGAATACTTTGTCAAGGTCTCCCTGCAAAGCAGACACCATCAATAACATCATGACATTGGAAAGACAAATAAATGTTAAAATCATCAGCAAATGCGCCTAACTTAGATACAAGGCCATCCATCAAAAAATTAACATATGAGAAAGAGGACTGGACACAAGACTGAACCCTGTGGATCCCCACTCTGAACATCCCTTGGCGCACTAATCACTCCATCATTGCCAACACACATAATTCGAGAAAGAAGACAACTACCAATCCACCTCAACACTACCTCAGAAACTCTAAGAGCCTGCAACTTCAGCAGCAAAATGAGATGGGAAACAACATCAAATGCCTGTGAAAAATCAAGCATGGCCATATCTACAACCAAACCAGCATTGCCTGTGAAAAATCAAGCATGGCCATATCTACAACCAAATCAGCATCAACAGACTCAACTACATCCGAATAGGCCAGCAACACCTAATCCTCTGTTGATCTAGCCTTCTTAAATCCAAACTGTCTGGAAGACAGGAGCTGGTAAGACTGAATAGTCCACCAGCTTCATTGATTTGCAGTAAACAGAGGTAAGGCTAACTGGACGATAGTTGAGAGGATCATATCTAAATTTACTTTTAAAAATTGGAATCACCAATGAACTCTTCCATGCATCAGGGAGCATTCCACTCTGTAGAGAAAGGTTAAAGATTATAAAGAGAGGCTGTGTCAATTGCACAGCACACTTCTTCAGTAACTTTGGGTGGAGTCCATCCATGCCCATTGCTGAACTAACATCGAGCTCCGCCAGAACGTCATAGATATTCCAAGACCTTGTGGCAAACTTGCTTATTTTGCCATCAAATAACTGGAAAAAAGCAGGACTGGGAGGAATATCCTCTCAATATACCTCAGAGAAGGCAGATGACAGGAGCCCAGCCATCTCCAGTGAATCGTGAACCAGCTGTCCACCTGCATCACGAAGTGGTCCAACCACAAGACGACCGTTCTTCTTCCTTTGTATATAAGCATGGAACAGCTTTGGGGAGTCACTATACCGTTGCATAAGGTATTTCTCATACTCAGATTAGCTGGCGAATCAGAGGATTAGCTGAATATGTTTTCTTTGGCTCTAAGAGTTGGTACTAGTGGTCATCTGCTGAAGTTGGTGTTTCTGCCTTGCTCATCTGATGCCTGCAGTAGATCCTTCAGTATGAGATGTGTTGCTGTGTGGAATGGTTTGCCTGCTGTCATAGTGCAGTTGACAGATATCACTCGCTATAAGCAGGCCCTTGCTGATCTGCTGTATTATGATTTTGTAGATTTTGACTAGTCCGATGAGGCCTAATTTGAGTGTAGTAATGTATGTATGCACATTTTTATGTGTGTATATGTATTTTTAAAGCATGTATATTATATATATATATATATATATATATATATGTGTGTGCATGTGTAAGTACATATGTAGCTATGTTTTTTTTGGTATGTTGTGACTAACAAGATAGCTGTCTGTCAAGTTGCCTGAAGCACAAATTTCCGGATATTTCAGCGCCATTGTTTAGCTGTGCGGCATTTGTCCTCCTGTCTTGCTCTTCACTCTGGCTGTGCTAGCTTGTTGAGCAGTCTTGAGGCCAACAAGGTGAGATACCAATGATCACAATCAGTTGTGCCACTCACCTAGTACAGTGTGCGTGAGCACTGTTTTTAAAGCTAGTAGTTATCCTAGCCTCTTCAATAATAATTGATAAATTTACCAGAGGAAGAACATAAAACAGTTAAGAAATGAGGAACTTGCACATGAAGTTAGAAGTAAACAGCAAAAGATGGAAGTAAGAGGGGGCAAGTAAAAAAATATATTTGGAAATAAATAAAAAGAGTAGCTAGCACTGAAACTTGACCTGTGGCCAGACATTTATTTTAAAGTCTTGACTCTTGAGTCTTTGTCTACATTTTGAACTAGGCTCACAAACATTATTTAAAGTCAACAGTAATTTTTGAAGCATTCTTGCCGTTGCTATGCTGGTTAAGCTTGTGAACCATGACCAGCTGACAAATGATCTTTGCCAATAGCCAAAGGTGCAGCTTCTTGAAAAATGATCTGTGGTAAAAAATACTGCTGACTTGTATGTATAGCTAATAGGCACAAAAAATGAAGCAGAAAACTTATTTTGTGTGCTGTGGTGTAGCTAGATACATCCAAACTAAGGAGTACCTACCCTGCATAATGCAAAGTTGAAAAAAAATTACCTTCATATCCATGAGTTGCAATGAACCTTTGAATATTTGCTTGATGTAACACGCTGTCTGAACTGCAAGCAAAGGAAAACAATCGGTTTTGTAAGTCAATACTTTCCACAACATATTCACACGCTCTGGCTGTTATTGGACACCAGTACCAGTTGCAACATTATTTGCTATAGCAATTGGATAAAAACTTGAAAAATATGAGTATTGTAGTAGCTATAACAATCTAATTGCATCGACTATAAATTGAGATCAAATTTAGAGTTCTAACGTGGACAAATGGATATTGATGAATGGGATAACAGTGTGATTTTCAAGTTGGAAATTATTTGAAATAATATAGCAGTTCCCAGGAATTGTCTACCAGTTTTGAAAAGATATGGAGTTTATCCAATTTATTTCAGACTAGAGTTTGAATAAGTCTTTCAATTGAATTTGTATTTGCAGTAGTCAGCACATATTCTGCACAGCAGATTTTTTTATTTTGTCTGAAAGTTGTACACCTTCTATTCAAATGCATCTTTTAGTTGTCCTGATGATGATTCCAATGTAGAATCACTAACAAGAAATATATATCTTGTTTGCAAGTAAAATGTTGTTTACTGCAGACCTGGTTGTCATCTTTAAACATGGTGATGTCATGATGCTCATAGAAAAACCATTATGCTCTTACGTAGCAAATCTCTTGCTGTACCAAATTGGCATACACCCTTACATGCTATAAGCCACCACAGCAGTTGCAATTTGAAATTACAAAATATTTCATAACAAACATTTGCTACAGTAGATACCTTCCAACTTTTTCTGGGTTTTCGTGATGACAGTCTCAATGTGCACTATATAATCTCTGGCTTATATTTACTGTCTTGTAATACACAGGAGAGCAAGGCCAAAATAAAGCTAGCTATATCAGAATAAAGCAATGCAGCATGTTTTAATTCAGCATGAATTAAGACTGAAAAATCATCATCAACCAACAAGCTGATGTTAGTTATATGGAAGACTGAAACCTTATTAAAATGGACAATATTTGTAAAACAATAACATTACCTATTCCTGAAGCAATATAATTTTAATATGTATATTACTTTAGTATAATACTTTATTTAGTATATATATATTGGATACCCTAACCACTTGGCAGCTGTGGCCAAGTGGTTAGCGTGTCTGACTGCAGTGTCAGTCTCTGGTGCTGCATGTCGCGAGTTTGAGCCTCGGCATGGACACGGCGGTCTTGTGGCTGGGAGATTGGGCGCCTCCCCCCTCAGTGTCAGCTCAACTTAACCACCCTTCCAACTAGGGGGACATGACTTTATGTCTATACATGCTGTCTATGCATATTACTTCCTGCCTAAAATATGAGTTTTTGTTTTTATTTTGAAAATAATTTAAAACAATTAAAAATTTCACATATTTGGTCATGAAATGTAGCTGGAGGAGTGGGTATATTGTTAATTAGCTACATTTGGTCGAGAAAACCTTCCGGACTATCAAGTTTTCATTATGTAGCAAAATTCATCTACAACCTATTGCATTCATAGCTACTGGTTTAATTTTTAATATTTTTGGTGGCTGATTACCAAAATGAAGTTTCAATTAGTTCAAGATAGCCAGCTACATACCTACCTACAACTGGGAACAAATATGAATCAACGGGAATCAAGTTGGTAACAAAATTAGCTAGCTAGTCTAATTGAATTGATACAGTTCAAAAAATGATCCAAGGATTGTTAATCCTTCCTATTGTGCTACACTTGAATTAATATGAACCAAGGATTGCTTATCTTCCCCATTATACTACACTTGAATTAATAAAGTGCATTGCCAACTGTATAGCAACTAGCTACCCATTAGCTTGACCTCATAAGATTTCCTTAAGCTATTAACTTTTAGAAAACCACCTAGCCCTGTCAGCTGTGCAATATCAGAAAGCTACAGGGGATGATCCAATGAGTCAACTCACTTGAGTGTTTCAGAGGACTGAACTTCCTCCATGGGCACATGCACCTCTGCTGTCTCATAACAGACACCTTCAGAGCAGACTTCAGTTATGGCCATTTCCTGCAGGCCAGGTTCCTCCTCTGCTTCACTAATGCAAACGCTGGTGCCATCCACAGTGTCGGGATTACAACCCATAGAATTAGGAAGGATGAATTCTCCTCTAGATGATTCTTGAGAGAAAACTTTAATGGAGTGTGTTGGAATGGTCTTGTCTTCTATCCTATGACCAAAAGATGATGCAGCAATGACATTGTTTTGATGAAGTTGGTGTTGGGAGCTTGTCAAAATGCTGATGGTGGGTTGAGAAGTGATCGGATGCAGTGCTTCAGTAGGACCAGGAATGATGCTTATTGATGTTGGCACAGTACATGAAACTGAACGGTGGTCTCTTTTACTGCTGCTGAGACTGGTTACCATAGAAGTTGATGCAATAGACAGAACTCCTTCTGAGTTATTGGCTATTTTTCTTTGAGTGGAATGAGAAACAGGTGAAAAATATGTGTAGGACATTTCTGTGGTGTCATTGGAAGATGAGATAACCTTTACAGAATTAGCTGATGAATGACTATTTGACAGATTTGTGACCATGTTTGTTGGTAGACTGATACTCTGATTTGACACAACAATATTGATTGGAGTCGAGACGGTACTTTTATCATCCGACATGTTGCTGGAAGGCATGCAAAATCTCTATTTCCTGCAGAAATTACCTCTCTAGTAGGAACACTGTTAATTGAGCTAAGTACTTTTACTGCAATGAAATGACAGGAGGTGAAGGTAATAGAAAACAGCACAAAGCAAGGTAAATAGGTAAACAATATTCTAACATTTATAGCAGCATCAGTTGTGGGCACACTCTAAGGGTTGTAGCATTGACCTAGGTGATTCCCCGCGGTCCACAACATGGCATGGGGGGACTCCCCGCACCCCCCTTTTCTGCACCCAAATGTCCGACATGTCACTTTTTGACAACAGGACTTATAAGAGCAGGTCTTTGTAACTAAGTATCAGCTACTTGTAGAAATTCTATACGCGCACAGAATTGATGAAAAATCGCCACAGTGAAGGTGTGTTTTTCAGGTCCGATAATTTTGGTTAGGAAAAATTTATGTTCTGCAAACATTGATGCGGTGGCTAGAGTTTCCATTGAATTAGAGCCAAATTTGTTGGTGATGCTCGGAATTTGTTGTGGTTTGTTGCGGGAAAAAAAAATTTTGGAAAGATATGTAAACTTATGTAGATACAGCTATACAAATATAAACAGGGAGGAATCACCCCAGGGAAAAAAAAAGTCAAAGGTGATTCCCTGCACCTATTTTGTTAATAAATATCTTAGTTTTTCTTCAATGAAAAGTAATTAAATGCAATTTTTGACACATATAACATTTGGAAGTAAACAAGCCAAAATAATGACACTACAGCTAATTTTGAAAAGGGTGACTCATTTTATAATGACCCAATTTTTATAACACATGGTGACAAGTCTAGGCCTAAGTGTTAACTTGAGTTTAACACCCAGAAACAATATTTTTTCATCATATTTTCATATCAAGATAACAATTCCTTACCTAGCATGCCTTGTATTCATGATAATGAAATTAGGTTGCTAGGGGATTGAAGAAACACATTTTTTACTTGCTGTATAGTAATATTACAAAGATTGTTTTTTTGTAATATTCGCTCATTCACTGATACTTTAGGGTCATAATTAGTTCAGGATGTGGAGAAATGACTTCCAGTAAAGTTAGTTTGCAATTATGGGAGAAAAACTTCCTTTGCGGTGATGAAATTGGAAAAAAATCCCTTCAACAATCAAGTGTGACTGCAGCAAAAGACGAGCATCAAAAATAAAACAGTCAGGCGTAATATTTTACTAAATATTACAATTCAAGCAACTGATATATACTAATATAGACAAGCTCTTTCTACTGGTACTCTCAAACTCTCAATTTGTGTTTCAGTTATTGATATATGGGGGAGTGCGGGGAATCACCCTGTTTGGTGTGGGGAATCACCCTCCCAATTAGGGGCCATAGCTCGCCATAAGTTTTTTTTGTACATGTATATTTTTTTAGTCAATGATAGAATGTTGAAACTTACGGTGCTTTGTGATCATAATAGCTAGAAGCTACAAAGTTTCTTAACCGCATACTTTTCAAGTTATTTCGAAGTATGCAGAAAATGCAAGGAGTCACCCCGGTTGACACTACTACTTGAGACAAATTCTTCTTTTTCATAATGGTTCTCATAGTTGTTCTCTCAAGTTTTGTTCCCGACGCTAATTTTGCATCAGATTTGTTGTCACCGCTTCCAACAATACTTTAATTTTCTTGATATTTTCTGTAGCCTGTGCGGCTACTGGAGAGGGCTGCAGAGGTTTCTCACCTTGGTTGCCCCAAGACCACCCCACACCTTAGCAAGGCCAGAGTGCAGAGCATGACAGGAGGCACAAATGCCACAGCACGCCAAACTGCAATGACCGGCAAAACAGTGGAGCGGAAAAAACTGGAAATTTGTGTTTCAGGCAACTGATCATACAGCAGTTCTGTTGGTTACAATATAAAACACACGTGCATGCATGCATGCATGCACATGTGTTTAATATTGTAACCAACAGAACTGCTGTATGATCAGTTGCCTGAAGCACAAATTTCCAGTTTTTTCCGTTCCATTGCATGCATGCATGCCTGCCTGCATGCATTACATACATACATGCATACATGCATACATGCACACATGCATACATGCATGCATGTGTGTGTGTGCGTATGAGTGTGTGCATGCGCGCGCATGCATGCATCCATACATGCATACATGCATGCATACATACATGCATGCATGCATGCATGCATGCATGCAT
>SDVV010039237.1:0-10650 GCA_016164225.1 Gammarus roeselii | reverse complement strand
GGAACAGCCTCCCGAGTTCTGTGGTGGAGTCAGATTCTCTGGCTGCATTCAAGAGGTTGCTTGCGGAGTTTTTGGGTGATATTCTGTTTGAGTTTGTTCAGTTTGGGGTGGGTTCTTCTGCAGCGTGTTGGCGTCCTGGCTTTGGATTTGTCTGCTTTTTGCTGTGGCGCTGGAGTGGTGGGTTGTGGTGCGTGTTTGTGTGTGTGTGTGTGTGTGTGTGTGTGTGTTTGTGTCTGTCCTGATGTGTTGCTTCTTTGTTGTACAGTGTGCTGTTCTGGATTTTTTTTTTCTTTTTCTTGTCATTCATGCGGATGGTTCATGTGATAGTCAATAGTGCGCACTAATTCCAGTTCCTATACTTGTGTTAACATTGCTGTTTTCATCAGCATACTGGCGCGCATGGCTGTGCTGGCCTCCCCCGGCTCTGCTGCTCCCCACTTGATGTGGTCCTGCTGGAGGGGGCTGCAAAGGTAAGAGACAAAGGTAAGAGATCACTGCAGTGCTGACCAGTCACAGATGAAAATTATTTTATAGAAACTCTGGAGAGTCTCCTACTTTGCCCTTGCAAACCAAAGTTCCCACTGGTGAGAGAGCTGCCAACACTGAGTCAATAGAGGAAATACTATCTCATAAAACATTCAACCAAAATGAATTGAAAAAGTGTCACCTTGTAACGGAAATACCCGGCATTTCCTAACCCCTGTGTTTCTGCTTTATACTTGCAGATGGAGCACCTATGTTACAGCCACCAATTTCAGTATATGCCCTATGTTAATACCTCCTGAAAATGCACTTCAATTGAGTTACATAGGGGCTCATTCCCTTACTCACCTCCCAGCTGACTCTTAGCTCATCCCTGGCTGGTGATTGACCTCAAATACCTTGTCATCACTGGAACCCTGAGAGTCCTGCAGATAGGTCTACAAGACACAAGGCTCAAGGTGAGACCATTTTCCAATCAATTATATACAAGTTAGCCCTGTCCACTTGTACAGCTGCATTGCTCTGGAAAAACTCATCTGATTTACAACACGCATTTATTTAATTTAGGGGTCCTTTTTCAATCTTTATACCCCAGGCTAGCTGAATCTGTGCATCTCGAAACCATCTCCCTTTTTGATCCACATTTTTGCAATATTATGGAAGCAGCTTTTAGGCTTGCAGATATTCAATTAGAGATGCTTTCATGCCAGTTTTGAAGCACAACAGATCCTGTTTAATTTGTCAAATGAATTACATATTAGTTAGTATTGCGTGCTTTGGATTAGGAGGTCCACAACATCCATATTTGTATTGTGGGTGTCTGCACTTCTTGACCCGGCAACCCCACTACCGCTCGAAGTCAGGATGGTCACAGAGGCAGCAGGTCGTCCAGGCCAGTATAGGCTTGGTGGGTCAACCGGGGTACAGGACCAAACAACAACTCTCACAAAACGCCACACACCAGGTTTCAATATAAATAGGTTAAAAACCATATTAATATTCACCATTTTATATTCAATAAAACTCAGTTAAGAAAAGCACTTCAAAGCTACACTTTGAATACAGGGTTCACCGCGCTAGTAACGCACACAATATTCAGTCACTGGCGGTACCGAATCATAACAGAAGAGCGGTATGGCAAACATGGAGTGACGGAGCAATGAAGAGAATAAGTAGGGAGCGATGGAAGGAGCCGACAGAGGCATGGGCTGACCTCTTTCAGGGACGGCTCTAGATACACTGCCGGTTCACCCACAAGTGCATCTCTATGTAGCCAACCGGCCATGCCCCTTCCATCATGAAAATCGAATAAATAATTAATATAATAAATATCGCTGAAAATAAGTGAAATTAACAATGATAATTAATAAAACCTTAAGTGCAATATAAATAATGAGTAATAATCTTTATTGGGGTTCTAATTGAGAATTTACCTGAAATTGCTCAAGGTTACTGGAACCCCCTCATGTGAGACAATGGCCCCAACATTGTGATGGAAAAATTACGAGTCTGCTTTTCCAAACCAGACATCAGAGAGGGAGGAGCCGGTAAGTCAGTTGGGCTGAATAAAGAGAATTTGGTATAAATAAAGCACGGCCTCAGCCCCCACAATCCCTCCCTACCAAACCTAAGGTTTCCACATAATTAGGGACAACAAGGCTGGCGAGGGATCCTAACAAAAAAATAATGTCTACCCTAAAAATGCACAGGTAAAAATAAATTAACGAAACTTGTATCTAGCATTCGAAATAAAAGTGATTCTAATCTTCCTAATCGGTGCAACGGCAACAAAGGCCCTTTTGCACTAAAAGGTTTTACAGTAATACTCAATTTCTTGTCATGAAATCGAAAAACAATACAAAAACTTCCAAGAAAAAATTCTAAAACTCTAATAGAACAAATAATTTTGTAAAAAGTAATCAAGTGCCAAGTAAAAATTTTGCTTCAAAAATGATATAACTATTGATTCAACTATGCACTGGAAACAAAATTTATTGCACTCAGAGGTAGTGGACCAAATTAGAGCATTTTGAAAAAGGTTTGTGAAAAGAGGTAAAATCTTACGCACTACTCATGATATGCAAATAATACTCTGATTTACATAAAATACTATAATAAATTTTAAACTCTTCAGATAAACTCTTATATAAACTCTATAAATAAAAACTCTAAATATTTACACAAACTAACAATATACAAAATAATACATTAACCCCCCTTTCCAGCAACAAAAAAAAAACGTATCTAACTCGTTCATTCTTCCAACGCAAACAACATTCTCTCCCCTCCAAGCTCCAGGTCACCACTCTCCCCCAATCAAGTAAACTAGGCAGTCTAGGGGTTCTCCAATATAAGATGCAGCAGCCTCTACAGTTGTCTTTCAGAGGGAAACTATCTGGAGAAGACTGCGGGGATCCACCGCCACAAATCGTGACCGAGGGGTGGGCTGAGAACCGCCGGAGCGAGGAAGGGCAGAGAGGTGCTGCGGGGACACATGCGCACACATAGTCAGTCGTGGGTGGCCAACCCCTCCATTCATGCAGCAGGCGCTCCGTTCTTCTTGCTGGAAAGAAAGGTATTGGTTAGATTTACAATATATACATAATGTACAGATGCACCTTCAAATTATGTACACATATCTACACAAGAAAGCTTGGAAATTTAAAAAACAATAAAATTTGAAGTAATTGCTCAAAGCAAGCTATACTAGTGCAACTAGCACTTTAATAAAAACTTCAAAAGAACTCTTTCGAGTAGAGCAGAAAAAATGTGCATACCAAAAAAAAAAATCAAGAATTGCTGCATCCCTACCACTTACCAAGAAAGTTCTAAAGGGGCTATAGAAATTGCCCTCATAAATATGGGCATACTGCCTGTTGCTTACAGAAACCACACTACTCAAGTGAGTGGGGCGAGGATTCTGACTACCCTCCTAGTAAAAAAAATGTGAACCAAGCTTCCCTCCGTGCCAGAATCCCCTAATTTGGTTGTTCAAAAATAATAATGGGAACAAAAATGAAGCTTGGCTCTTGCTAACCGATTGTTAAATAAAACACTTTGAATTATAACGATCCTACACTATCTCCAAAGGAAAAGCAAGGGGACGAGCCAGCAGTGGCTGGTGACACCTCTGTCTTGCACCAAAAGTTGGCCAGGCAAGGGCTGCCCAACAATTTCACCACTGCCGGTGGGCTATTGCTCAACGACGGCAAGCCATCAATCACGTGATCACTCATGGTTAGATAGTAGGAATCTCTTCTGCTAGATGTTCCCTTGCTGTCAGGCTCAGAGGAAGTGGACCTTGGCTGAAGTCTCTTGCTGTTCTCTAGGAAGGCCGGTTTGTCACTTGCCGCCTCCCTAACAAGCTCATCCCATTCGTCGTCTGAACCATCACTGCTAGGGTACAGCACAGTTCGATTCAGCGTGGCCCAAAGGTTCTGTAATGGAGTTGAGGCAAGAACCTCTTGCTCTTGGTCGAATCCCTCAAAGTCTCTTGCTTCTGGCTGCTGAGTTGCAATAGGCTGCTGGTCGTCAATACTGTCTGTGTCAATAGACCAGAATTCCAGCCTCTTGGACATAGCCCGCGTTGTTACCGCCAGTAGTGACTGGGATGGGCGTCTCGGGTTCTCCGGAATAGCACCTGTTCTAAGTTGTAGTCCGCTCGCCAAAGGCACTGCATCATCAACTTCAGCATGCTCCAACTCATTTTCCATTTCTTCAGCAGCTCCGTTCTGAGCCTGCTGTGCTGCCGCTTGAAGCCATCCCGGAAAACACGTCTGAAGGCCACTTGCCAGAGCACGCATCCAGGCCGGGCGAGTGTCATCAAGTCCAGCCGTTGGAGCTGGTGCAACAGCCGGAACAGTTGAGCTTCCGGCTATAGGTGCGCTGTTTCCACTCATTCCAATACCTGGGTCATCATTGATATTTCTTTGTCGCCAAGGTCCGTGCCAGGTCTTCAGCTGCTCGTAATGGGCCCGTCGTGACACTCCCTGCTTGTCCAGAATCTCGTAAACCATTTCTTGACTGTAAACTTTCACCACTTTGTGAGGTGCGAAGTATCGAGGGGCAAGCTTGTTCTGAGTCTGGTAAGCTGGCAGCCTCCATGCAACCAGGTCTCCCAGAGCGAACGGACGAAAACGTGAGGTCTCCTTCTTCCATCGTTGCCTTGACGGCAAAGGTAATCTTGCTGTTCCTCCTGTGAAAAAGTCAACCGGTGCCTTCCCCGTGGTACGGTGCTTAGTGTGGTTGATAGTGATCAGCACGCGTGGTAGCTCCTCTGGCCAAGTGGTTCTACGCTCTTAGCACGCTGTTGCCAGCCCGACAAGTAAGCTCCGGTTTACTCTCTCTACCCGGCCGTTGGTGTGGCCCAGGTAGGGCACGGACGTATGATGTTGAATGCCGTACCTAGCGAGCAAACAGCTGAAAACTTCCCCAGTAAATTCCTTCCCGTTGTCAGTCAGCACAGACAAGGGCATCCTCGGCAGAGCAGGAAAAATCCTCTCCTCAACAGCGCGGGCCACAGTTTGTGCGGTCTTGTCCTGCAAAGGAACCGCGTGCACAAAACGAGAAGCCATATCGATCCCAACCACGAGGTACTTCAAACCGTAGGCAGCCTGATCCACTTGCAGAACATCCAGAGCGTACTGATCCAACGAGCTAGTTGCACTCCTCTCTATCACTGTCTGTCCTCCGCGAGAATAAATCTTAAAACGTTGGCAAATGTCACATTCTTTCACCAATTTGGCTACAGCTGGGTAAAGGTTAGGGTGGTAATAACATTTAAATGCATAAATTAATTTATCTTGACCCATATGACCGGCATCCGCGTGCATACGTTTCAATACTGGTCTAAGCAACGCTGTTGGAATGATTGGTTTTGCTCCCTGGTCCGTCTGGCCACAGAGTATGCTGTTTCTAACCAACAGCTTCCGCACCCGTTGCAACTTATCATATCTCGTGCACCTGCCCCAGTTCACCGCAGCTCCATTTGCAACAGCTGAGCAAATCTGCAAAAGTTCAGAATCTTTGCGTTGAAAGGTTCTCAATTCCTCTAAGTCGAAATTAGAGTGAGTCAAGTCGGCAACCTTGCCGCTCTCACTGCTTGCAGCGCTAGGTTGACTAACGCTCGAATCGCTAGATTCAGACTTGGGTGCATCTGCAGAGGTTATCTCTACTTTCGGTCTAATCTGCATAACTGTCGTCTTGTTTTCTCTTTCTACCCTGTCGTCCTCTAACATGTACAACATTTTGCTACCTGCCGACTCTACATAGTTTTCTCGTCCCTCACCTCCTTCTTTTGCCAGCAGGTTAAAGTGAACTCGGCCGATCAAGTGACGATGGGCGCCAACACGCCCTGAAGCACTGGGAAAATCGATCACTCCTAGTCAGTCAACGTGGACTTTAAAACCAATGTCGTACAGGGCAACAAATGCGGGTAGCGCCTCGGCGCAGGGAAGGACTCCCGGGTACAACATTGCTCTCAAATTACGCCTTGCCGCTCTACTCCAGACAATACCAAAATCTTCCGGTGCTTTCATTAACCTTCCTAGTACCTCTTCACGCACGTGCAAATTATGGTCCATGGAATTGTACAATGGCAGAGATATACACAGAAATAAAGAATCTGCACCTCCGGGGACCATTACATATCGTTCATCTTTCTTTACCGTGAAAGTTTCATCAACTTCCTCCACTAAATCGTTCAGCTCAAATGCACCGAATAAACTATCTGCTACAATTTTATCTTTGCCCGAAATGTACTGTAGCTCATAGTGACCTACGTTCAGGTTTTCAAACGTCCGCAGTAGTCTTGAATCTACCTTTTTCATTTTAACAAGGTAGATCAGAGGTCGGTGATTGGACCTGATAACATAAGCGCATCCTGACAAGAAAGGTCGAAAATGTTTCACTGCCCATCTCAGTGCCGCTAGTTCCCTATCCGTTGTACCATAGTTCCGCTCGGTTGTATTAAAAGAAGTACTTGCAAAAGCAATAACCATTTCTTTGCCCGCCTGAACCTGTGTGAGGACCGCACCGGCTTCTACCAGGCTTGCGTCAGCCGTAATGGTCAACTTACTAGAAAGGTCTGAGAACTGCGAATATGCTAGCACTGGGGGAGATGTCAGAGCAGCTTTAAGATTCTCAAATGCGTTTGTGCAATCATCTGTCCATTTCAAGCTCTTACCCTTGGTTACGTCGGTTAGAGGAGCCATCAATTCACTACACTTTGAGATATGTCTGCAAAAAAAATTGACCATACCTAGGAAAGACCGCACCTGACGAACAGTTTGGGGCATCGGGTACTTCATGATTGCCTCAATGCCAGCGAGAGATGGTTTGATGCCAGCGCAACTTACTAAGTGCCCGAGGTATTCCACTTTCCGACGTAATAAACTGCACTTCTGGGGTTTAACTTTAAGGCCATGGTCAGCCAGACGGGACAAAACGGTCTCTAGATTGATGAGATGTTCTTCAAAATTCGCGCCGGTCACGAGAATGTCGTCAATGTACGCCATAGCTACGTCCCAAGACCAGGACCCGCGAGGACAAACAAAATGAGGCACTGAGCGTTCTTCTTACAAACTGGAACTAGTGGAGACGACCATGGGCTATCAGACTGTTTGATAATACCTTTACCCTCAAGTTCTCCCAGCTGTTCTTCGACTTTGTGCTTCATTGGACCCAACACTCTGTGATAACGCTGTTTCACTGGTCTCGACCCCTGGACATCAATTCTATGTTGAACGGTACTGGTTAAGCCCAAATTAAGTTTGCTCCTAGACACAGCATGTCCAAATTTGTCCAAGACTGCTCTAACTCTGCACAATTGCACTTTGGATAGGTCAGTGTCAGACATGTCAAACAGAGAGCTAACATTAGGCAAAGCTGACTCCGATTGAGTATCACATCGGTCGAGTAAATGAACATCCGCATCCAGCTCTACTAATCGTCCCAACAATGTTTTATGAGGGAGAACAAATTCGGTAGAGAGGAGGTTAGAGAAGTTCAACAACTACGGTACCGTTACAAACTCTGTTAAGTGATCTTGCCAACAACACACCTGATTCATGCAGGGCCGAATCATCCGGTTCAAAACACCCAGTAGAGTTATTATTGTGATCAGGGTTTGATACTCTCGCTCTAATCAAAAGTCTAGATTCAGGAGGAATAGTGATGGCGTCCAGGTTTCTAACAAGACCAGTCGAATAGACACATGAATTATCAATCAAAGGGAGATCAATTGGAACCGATCCTACAGGGGCGTACATGAGTTTTCTAGCACCCGCATCAAGAATCATGTAGTGGTTCTCCAAAAAGTCCATTCCTAACAGTACAGAACAAGGTAATGATGATCTAGGCCCAATCAAAGGAGGTACAGGTGGAGCTTCTAAGTCACCAATGGCAATCATACCAATAGTTTGTTTACTGACTTCAATATTTGAACCACCGAATCCTTTCAATGTTTTAGTAGGCTTCGAGTTTGCGTTTCTGGACTGAGCAGGACTAGTTGCTACAAATGAATCGGTTACAAGAGACACACTAGAACCATTATCAATAAGCGCGTCAGTCAGCGTACCTTCTATCATTACTCTGATGCGTACATGAGTTTTCTAGCACCCGCATCAAGAATCATGTAGTGGTTCTCCAAAAAGTCCATTCCTAACAGTACAGAACAAGGTAATGATGATCTAGGCACAATCAACAGAGGTACAGGTGGAGCTTCTAAGTCACCAATGGCAATCATACCAATAGTTTGTTTACTGACTTTAATATTCGAACCACCGAATCCTTTCAACGTTTTAGTAGGCATCGAGTTTGCGTTTCTGGACAGAGAAGGACTAGTTGCTACAAATGAATCGTTACGAGAGACACGCTAGAACCATTATCAATAAGCGCGTCAGTCAGCGTACCTTCTATCATTACTCTGATGCAAAGTCCTCGGCCGCTGCTCCTCTTCTCCTTCGTCCGCATGATGATTCCTACATCTGAGCAGGCTGATTCTTCCGTCTGCGCTGCCAGCGCCTGCTGCACGACAGCGGAAGTCAGTTTCCCGACTCCTGCCGGGATGGTCCTCCTCCCATGGTGAGCTGAAATTGCCGGCAGTCCTTCATGAAGTGGCCATAGCTGCCACAGAAGGGACACAAATTGTCATGAGGGTTTCCTCGGCCACGTCCTCTTCCATGGTACGCACCACGTCCACGGCTAGCTGGTCCTCCACGGCCGTGCCACGATCCACGCTGGGGTGCGGTAGAACGGCACTGGGCAGCTAAGTGTCATGGATTGCCACAGGAGTAGAAATGCAGTTGGTGTTCACCGAATGATGGGGCTCTCTCCTCTGATGCTCGAGCTGGCGTGGGGTTGGGTGAGGCACAAACTAGGATAGTGCGAACAGTCACCAAATCGCTTCCATGGTCCGTTAGGCTATCAGAAAGAGCCACTGCAAGTGGCAGTGCCGTATCCAGGGTAGGGTTGGGCATTGTCAGAAGATGAGCCTCCACAGCACGGCGGACCTCTGGACTGAGAGACAGCATCAACTTGGGCATGACCACTGCCTTCACACCACCGCCAGCGCCGAACGCGGCTGTAGCTAGGGCCTCAAGCCTCAGCGCATACACCTGGAGGCTCTCACTGGGCCGCTTCGAAGCCTGCAGAAAAACTTCCTGCGGGTACCGAGGGATGCCTTGGCTAGCCTTGCAGCAACTGATTATCATTCTCTTCACGCCGTCGTAGTCCGTAGTCGTCGCTCTAAGGGCACTCAAAGCCTGGGGAGGCTTTCCAGCAAGAAAATTATGAAGAACTAAAACCCAGCTTCTAGACTTGGGTCCACAAAGAGACGCTGCATAGGTATCAAATAGGGTAATAGAATCTTCAATTGTACAACTTCCGTCGCTCTTATCGTAGACTGGTGGTGGTGGCACAGTTACCTGGCGAGCACCTGCAATCACTTCTGCTACCAAGCAAAGTGCTGCACCCACAGTATAGCATTGACCGGGGTGACTCCCCGCAGTCGGAAACGCGGGGTGACTGCTCGCACCCCCCTTTTGGGCACCAAGACGTCGGAAATGTCACCGTTTGACTACAGGGCTTGATGGAGCAGGTCTCTGTTAGTAAGTATCAGCTACTTATAGAAATTCAATACGCGCACAGAATTGATGAAGAATGGCCAAAGTGAAGGTGTGTTTTTCAGGTCCCCGAAAATTTTGGTTTGGAAAAATTGACGTTCCGCAAACTCTGATGCTGTAGCTAGAGCTTTCATTGGATTAGGGCCAAATTTGGTGGTAATACTCGGAATATGGTGTAGTTCGTTGCCTAAGAAGGATTTTGGGAAAAAATGTGAACTTTTGTGGATATATACAAATATATAACTGCGAGGAGTCACCCCAGGTGAAAAAAAAATCCGGGGTGACTCCCCGCACCTATTGTTATCAAATATTTTCGTTTTTCTTCAATGAAAAGTGATCAAATGCAATTCAACACACATATGATGACATTTGGAAGAAAATAACCCACAATAATGACACCACAGCTTATTTCAATATGCGTAACTAATTTTATAAGGACCCGATTTTTCTAACACATGGTGACATGTCTAGGCCTAAGTGTTAACTCATGTTTAACGTTCAAGAACATTTCTTTTCATCACATTTTCATATCGAGACAACAATCCCTTATCTAGCATGACTTGTATTCATGTTAATGCAATAAGTTTGCTATAGAATTGACAAAATATGTTCTTTAAATGTTGTATCGTTTTATTAAAAAAATCGTTTTTTCGTAATATTTGCTCATTTACTGATACTTAAGGGTCATAAATAGTTTGTGATGAGGAGAAATGACTTCCAGTGAAGTTAGATTGCAATTATTGAGGAAAAACTTCGTTTTCCGCAGCAAAATCGGGAGAAAAATCCTTCAACAGTCTGGTATGACGGCAGCAAAAGACGAGCATCAGAAACACCTATCACAGACGTAATATTTACCGTAAAATTTTATTATAAGCAACTGATATATACTAATATAGGCACGCTCTATCTATTGGTACTCTCAAACTTTCAATTTGCGTTTCAATTATTGATATATGGGGGGTGCAGGGAGTCATCCCGTTTGGTGCGAGAGTCACCCCCGACTAGGGGTCGTAGCTCGCCGCACATTTTTTTGTTAATAACTTTT
>SDVV010039236.1:0-10650 GCA_016164225.1 Gammarus roeselii | reverse complement strand
TATATTTATACACATGCATACACATACATACATACATACACACGTACATGCATGTGCCCATATAAGCATACACGAACCAGCACACATACGCATAGAATTTCAAATACGATAACAATGTGTCATTAGCATCAAATATTGAGCGAAATTTTCAATTCTAACCGCCGGACTACAATAAAAATGAGTGAATATTCGAAGAGTACAATAGTGGAGGGCAGAGGTCAGATGAGCATACCCCTACTCGAAAAGACAAGGCAGTATGTCTGTTCTGATGAAAAATATTGTTACTTCAAAAAATGGTACAAAACCATTCATCGAAAAGGCTGACCACGCTCATTGTTCATAATGAAACGATTGAAACATCAGAAATAGTCGACAATTTAACACCTTTGGTAATTATCAGAGACAATTGTGATTAGCAGCAATTGAAAGATGAGCTCTCTACGGATACCATGAGAGATAAACTGTTCCTAAGAAACTGATTGGAGAGGAGAGAGCTTGCTAGCGATGGGATGTTGAGATGATTAATAAAATGTAAGGTGGACAGTAGAGATAATTCACACTATTAATCGGAATGACACGCCCGTTATTTGCATATGTCAAGATAGATAAGATGCCATTTCTGGGAACTTGGCAAAATCAAATTTTGTTTGTGTTAAGATATGGTCATGACTACCTACGATTTCATAATTAATAGGGGTATCTTGGCTTCAAGTAAGTGTAACTCCAGGGTAGAAACTGTACGTTTATGGTTAACTATAAATTTGTAGACGAAGTGACGAAGTGACTGTATTGAATTGGTCTACCAATAAATGTTTATTAAGCCTCTTCCTGAATAATGTGCTTCATTGGACAATTTTGAGGTCTGTTGGGGGATAGTCCAGGATTTAAGTCCTGTGATTGAAAAAAGCTCTCCAAAGTATCATTATTTATTGTGAATCGACTTTTATTTCCTCCTCATGAAAATATGTGCCTTTTGCTGTTGGTTGAATGTTTTCCTATACATGAGGTAACGAAAGCCTGAGAACATGGGGCTGGGAAATCGAAATGAGCTAACTTGTTGTAAAGATGTGCTTGAAACATAGTATGAATAATGAAGAAGTGAATAGACGACATAAATTATACATAAAATATATACATAACAACACTGAATGTGCACACTTCATGACCGCTTGGAAATGATCAAATGAATGACAATAAGATAAGTCATTTCTTGGTTAGAAAGTCGGATGAATATACTTCTGCATTTGAAGCTGAAACACACTATCAGCTCATGTGACATTGATTATATCGGTGATTGGTAGGTGTGTTCTTATCTAGTTTGTCTCTGTCAAAGCTGACTGATTTAATTTTAAGTAAATTGTCTCTATCAAAGCTGACTGATTTAATGTATTTTAATTTTACCTGAACGATTGAAAGAGTAGGAACAAATATTTAGACAAACATTAGTTAACACCTAGAGTTGTTGGTAGAGACAATTGTGATCAGTTGCAACAGAGAAAATATGTGTATCGTCACTGTAAAAACAATTAGATGGCGGCTCAATATTAAGTGTTACGGTGGTGATATTTTCGGACATGTTCAAGAACAGAAGGCATTTTCTGGTTACTGGTATTATGGATTTATCTTATATTTGGAGGCAAAGTTACGGGTTGGAATTGATCGGTCAATAGATGTTCATTAAACTTATTATTGAAGGACGTGTAAGATTTAGAATTATTGAGGTTTGTTGGGAGATGGTTTCATGATTTTTATCCAGTAATCGAAAAAGCATCTACAAGCAGTTTCTGTTTTTCTGGGTTCAACGTTCTCGATTATTCTTTTAGCCTGGATAATATATGTGCCTTTGGCTGCCTAGTGAATGTTCTTCTACAAGATCTTTATGAATTCTGATCGACTCATAGAGTGCCAGTTTGTAGACGATACTGAGCCACTGCAGTTTTTTAAGGAGAGAACTTCCGTGGTCTCCTTTTATGTGATTACCATCGCATGTTATTCCTGCCGCAAAGTTTATACAACGTTGCACTTTCTCCCTCTGTCTTTTTGTGCACTTCCCCTAAATTGAAAGACAGTAGTTGATGTGCACAATTTGCCAATTTACATCAATTATATAAATCTTTTTATTATTTTAAAATCAACCACATGTGAGTAGATCGATCATGTACGGTTCTGATTGCCAGGGATCTTGGGCAAGACACATAGCCCTGAGGCGGTATCCCACAAAAAAGAGGGTGGCCGACTGAATGACGATATTCACACTACACTGGATGCACTTACATACTTACAAAATCTTAGTTCTGGGCCGCAAAATTGATCTGGCAACACCAGATCTGAGAGAGCAGAGATCAGTGTGAGCAGCAAGGCACGACAGCTTTCACTGGTTTTCCCTTATGCATCGTCCATACCGGTCCCGTCCCACACCTGGCTATTTTGTTTCTCAACATGACAACTAATGGTAGGAAAACAGTTTAAGGTTGCGCCTGATATTCATTCACAAACATACTCTACAAAAGAACATCCCATCCACGCTCGCTCGCTTCCCCAACGCTGATTCCTTGCCCCACAAATACCCAGGTTTTCCTCCAAGTCCTGGTCCAATCACTTCCGCTTTCTTCCCACTTTGCGGAATCTCCCTTCATTCATCCTCTCCAAGTGTCCGAACCTCTTCAGAACTCGCGTAGTGGTTCGGATACGTGGATACGACTCAAGCACTCAGCTCTCATGCAGGCATTACACATACTTTTTTTTCCTCCATCGCCCCTTTCCCCTTCTCGACACCATTTAGTACAGTTGCACCTCATTACACGTCCAGTCTCTCAGAAACTTTATAACCTTCTTCAACACGTCATCTCACATCCGTATCCAAGGCTCATTTATGTGTCTTATGTGAGCCCTGGTACTGAAATGTGCACTAAATTTCGCGCCATCGAAATTGTGTTCACAATTTATATCATGGGAATAGGGTCAATTTATTAACATGGCAGTCATTTAAAACGTCAAAATAGTTTAATATATTTCCAGTAGCGTATCAATAAGTACAATCTAAAGAAATGCGCACGAATCAATAACGTTTTTAAGAAGATCATTTTGCCATTCTACTTTTGTGAACACGTTCTAGTACTACTACTACTCAGCGTAAACTCTTCGAGCTGGGCTACTTGTATAGAAACAGGTGATTTTTGCTATATATTAGTTTGGTTTCCTAACAATATTAAAATTAGGTCCATTCACGTGATGGTTAACTTAATTAAATCAGCGGTCAAATTCAGCTGTTGACCTTGAACACGGCAGCGTGGCAAATTGCTTAGATTTTTCTTGGTCTGACACAAGACATACGGGTCCGGAAACTGATGTTTCTTAAACTATTTTCAAATCACTGTTTTATACAGAAGGCTTTCTAAAAAAATTAATTACAGATTATTAATCACTGACATTATCCTAGCAAAACAAAGTTGTGAAAATTTCAAAGTCTAATGCACCTTTAAAACTCTCTCTACCGTTCAACAAATTTCCGTTTTGGCGGATCCTAATTCCACTTGAACCGTCACTTTTCAAACATCTCCATACTGCACCCTTTAGCTCCCAACACTACCCGTTCGCTACTAATAGCTCCAAGCCCTAATTCTATACCCTAGCATTCAACTGAATGATCACAACCACGGAGACATATCACAACACTGAATGATCACAACCACGGAGACATATCACAACACTGAATGATCACAACCACGGAGACATATCACAACACTGTATCAGTCACACCCTCACCGGAAATCATTCGCTTCCCTCATTTTCTACTCTGACATCTCCAACTTACAGAGGCCCACACACAAACATCCTTTGATACTCAATGTATTCGGCTGATGATATGAACTAAAACTGCCTACCCGATGTGATGAACTCTGTATTGTCACCCACTCTATTTGATGACGTAATCACATCGTTAACCGCATTCCAAATTTATTGTACATATTCATTTATTGTTCTATAGGCATTTGTAGACTTCTTGTGAATATGTGAGTATTGTTTTATACGTAATCTAGAGTTTATGTGCTTTTTTATGTATTGTGTTACCGTGACCCAAGAATAACACACCGGTTTGTGTATGCATAAAAAATGGTTGCATGTTTGTTTGTTTGTTTGTTTGCTGTGACTCATGTTTGTTTGCTGTGACTCATTTAAACCCACCATTCCGTCGCATTCATTGCTGCCCGATGAATCAGGCTGTGGATTTGAATTATGATTTTTTACTAATTGCCATGTAAAAAACTTCATTGTCAGCTCGCCACAACTTGTGTCGTCAGTATATAGTGCATACTAATTGTGTACCTAAAACTACTTGACAGCTCGTTTGTCGTGACACGTTTCAGAGAGTTGCGCTCCTACATTCATCTAGGAAAGTAAGATGCCCCACTAGCGCCCCAATAACCAAGTTACAAGTTCTTGTCTTGTCACTGTACTTACTTCAGATTTGTGTATGTGTTTATTGTTTCACAAGAATATCATACCACTCGTGTACGAATAAATTTTATTGTTATTTTTTATTTTAATAAAATCTTCTCTTTGTTTCTTGTTGTGTCAGTGGCTCTCTGATTCACATAGACCCACCCACACCATCGCATTCTCTGCTACACAATGAAATGGGCTGAACATCTGAATGAATTATTCTCACCTAAACCAATTGTTATATAACAGATCTCAATGTCAGATTGCAACACCTTATGTCAGCATGATACAGTACATATTTATTGTGCACTGTAAAATCTCCCTGATAGCTCTTTCAACGTGACATGTGTCGTCTGAAGGAGTCGTATTCTTATGTTTGGCTAGGAAAGTAAAACGCCTCCCTACCGTTCATACATAGCTCCAGATACTCAGTTAATAAATAGTTCTTAGCTTGCTATTGTACTTATTTGTGATTTATTTTTTATAATTTATATGCTTTAGAAGAATCACGTACCGTTTGTGATTGAAAAAACTTTTATTGTAAGCAACCGCAACATCTTCCCCGCCGCCTCTTCATCGACTTTATCGGATGCCTGCTTCAGACACATGAAGGTCGAGAACAGGTCCTTCCTTTCTCGATTATACTTTTCCCACTCTGTCCTGCTCCAAAGGTTCCATCTAAATACCCCTCACCACTTTTAAAGTTACACTGCTCCTCCCCGATTGCATCATTATTACAACATATCTCAACATATCTCAACATATCACTGAGCACAATTGCTTGATTCGTCTTCGTCTTCGTCACTTTTGTACAGCGAGACAATTCAAGCCCTCTACAACTAAATTGGATCAACACCTTTACCGATACCCTTGTACAGCGAGACAATTAAAGCCCTCTACAACTAAATTGGATCAATACCTACACCTATACCCTTGTACAGCGAGACAATTAAAGCCCTCTACAACTAAATTGGATCAACACCTTTACCGATACCCTTGTACAGCGAGACAATTCAAGCCCTCTACAACTAAATTGGATCAACACCTCTACCGATACCCTTGTACAGCGAGACAATTCAAGCCCTCTACAACTAAATTGGATCAATACCTACACCGATACCCTTGTATAGCGAGACAATTCAAGCTCTCTACAACTAAATTGGATCAACACCTTTACCGATACCCTTGTACAGCGAGACAATTCAAGCCCTCTACAACTAAATTGGATCAACACCTTTACCGATACCCTTGTACAGCGAGACAATTCAAGCCCTCTACAACTAAATTGGATCAACACCTTTACCGATACCATTGTACAGCGAGACAATTGAAGCCCTCTACAACTAAATTGGATAAACATCCTTTACCGATACCCTTGTACAGCGAGACAATTCAAGCCCTCTACATCTAAATTGGATCAACAACTTTACCGATGCCATTGTGCAGCGAGACAATTCAAGCCCTCTACAACTGAATGGGATCAATACCTATACCGATACCCTTGTATAGCGAGACAATTCAAGCTCTCTACAACTAAATTGGATCAACACCTTTACCGATACCCTTGTACAGCGAGACAATTAAAGCCCTCTACAACTAAATTGGATCAACACCTTTACCGATACCCTTGTACAGCGAGACAATTCAAGCCCTCTACAACTAAATTGGATCAACACCTTTACCGATACCATTGTACAGCGAGACAATTGAAGCCCTCTACAACTAAATTGGATAAACATCCTTTACCGATACCCTTGTACAGCGAGACAATTCAAGCCCTCTACATCTAAATTGGATCAACAACTTTACCGATGCCATTGTGCAGCGAGACAATTCAAGCCCTCTACAACTGAATGGGATCAATACCTATACCGATACCCTTGTATAGCGAGACAATTCAAGCTCTCTACAACTAAATTGGATCAACACCTTTACCGATACCCTTGTACAGCGAGACAATTAAAGCCCTCTACAACTAAATTGGATCAACACCTTTACCGATATCCTTGTACAGCGAAACAATTCAAGCCCTCTACAACTAAATTGAATCAACACCTTTACCGATACCCTTGTACAGCGAGACAATGAAAGCCCTCTACAACTAAATTGGATCAACACCTTTACCGATACCCTTGTACAGCGAGACAATTCAAGCCCTCTACAACTAAATTGGATCAACACCTTTACCGATACCCTTGTACAGCGAGACAATTCAAGCCCTCTACAACTAAATTGGATCAACACCTTTACCGATACCCTTGTACAGCGAGACAATTCAAGCCCTCTACAACTAAATTGGATCAACACTTTTACAGATACCCTTGTACAACGAGACAATTCAAGCCCTCTACAACTAAATTGGATCAACAACTTTACCGATACCCTTGTGCAGCGAGACAATTCAAGCCTTCTACAACTTAATTGGATCAACACCTTTACCGATACCCTTGTACAGCGAGACAATTCAAGCTTCTACAACTAAATTGGATCAACACCTTTACAGATACCCTTGTACAGCGTGAAAATTCAAGCCCTCTACAACTAAATTGGATCAACACCTTTACCGATACCCTTGTACAGCGAGACAATTCAAGCCCTCCACAACTACTTTGGATCAACACCTTTACCGATACCCTTGTACAGCGAGACAATTCAAGCCCTCTACAACTGAATTGGATCAACACCTTTACCGAGACCCTTTTACAGCGAGGCAATTCAAGCCCTCTACAGCTAAATTGGATCAACACCTTTACCGATACCCTTGTACAGCAAGACAATTCAAGCCCTCTACAACTAAATTGTATCAATACCTTTACCGATACCCTTGTACAGCGAGACAATTCAAGCCCTCTACAACTAAATTGGATCAACACCTTTACCGATACCCTCGTACAGCAAGACAATTCAAGCCCTCTACAACTAAATTGGATCAACACCTTTACCGATACCCTTGTACAGCGAGACAATTCAAGCCCTCTACAACTAAATTGGATCACCCCCTTTACCGATACCCTTGTACAGCGAGACAATTTAAGCCCTCTACAACGAAATTGGATCAACACCTTTACCGATACCCTTGTACAGCGAGACAATTCAAGCCCTCTACAACTAAATTGGATCACCCCCTATACCGATACCCTTGTACAGCGAGACAATTTAAGCCCTCTACAACGAAATTGGATCAACACCTTTACCGATACCCTTGTACAGCGAGACAATTCAAGCCCTCTACGACTAAATTGGATCAACACCTTTACCAATACCCTTGTACAGCGAGACAATTCAAGCCCTCTACAACTAAATTGGATCAACACCTTTACCGATACCCTTGTACAGCGAGACAATTCAAGCCCTCTACAACTAAATTGGATCAACACCTTAACCGAAAACTATTCCCTTACCTCACTTTCAAGTCTAATACATGCTCTGCTGCCAAACGTAGAAACTCTATGGACCGTTCTCAACAAACCCCACACACTCCATGCAATCGCAATGCACATCACATCGCCTCTATCGACTTCATCCACTGTCTGTCCCAAATCCACGAGCGTCCAAAACTTATCCTTACCTCTCTCTCGATACTTCTTACTAACCTGACACATTGTAAATATTTGACCACTTCTAAAGCCACGCTGCTCCTCATCGATCCCGCCATCTGTACTATCTCAAATCCTCTTAATCAGCACTCGCCTTCACCACTAAACAACCACACACAATCACAACATTCATATTTATATGCCATATCGTTAAGCAACGGAACTGTGTAAGTACTGTGCCACTCAATCGGCACTACACCTGATACAAAATACATTTTCAACACTCTCACCCAAAATTGAATAACTGCAACTTCACATTTATGAAGGCACTAAACCGCAACGCTGTCCAAGCCCCTTGCTTTCCTGCTCCCACAACTTTACCGCCTTTAGGTCACCTTCATTTGCATTGTCTGCAACATTTTTGCTTCCATAATCGGCATTCGTACATCACCAATCCTCAACATTGAAGAACACTTCAAATAACTATGCAACTTCTCGAGCTAAGCCGCCCTCCATCAACATCCGTTCGTTTACAATTTTCCCACCCGACCTCTCGCCCAAACTTTTCTTCCCTCACCCTCTTCACTTGGATCATGAATGTCATTGTATTTTTCTCGAGTTTCACGCACTATCCGCATACCCTTTCTTGCAACTACATCTCGTTTTGGTTTCCTCAACACACATTTCACTTTCTTCTTTCTCTTTCTATATTTGTCTTTGACCAACGCCGACTTCCCGTGTAATCATTCGTTGACCTCCTTGTTCCACAACTTTCAACTATTCCCCATTCACCAGCCCGCGTGGCGCACACCACACACATCTCCTGTAGACCTCAACACGGAATCTCTAAACATCTTCTAACGTCTTCAGCCTTTCGAGGGCTGAATTCTTTGCTAATTACAAAAAGTTTATTATTCATTGGCGAAATAAATCGTTAGAAGACAGCGTAGTAAACTCAACCTTTATTCACTGGAGAAGCGTCAAGTCAGAGGTGACATGGTCGAAGTGTGGAAAGTTATGAAGGGCAAGGTAAACGTCGACCGACAAAGAATTTTCACTCCGGATGCCAACAGGCCAGAAATATTGAATGTAAAATCGTTGGTAAGCGTTTCTCACTCGACATTTTGCGCTACTTCTTCACGAATAGAGTTTTTTAGTTATGGAAAGAACAACCATGGGAAATAGTGAACATACAATCGAAATTTCAAAGTCACAGCTTGACAAACCAGAAGCAGCCTCTGGGATTAGTACCAGCATATTCGTAACAAAAAGTTGACCGGCTTTGACAATCGTACGGTAAAAATAGTGCCCAACAATGGCACTAGCACGGATAAGAAGGTGCCCGGCATGTGTACAATAGCGAGAGAAAACTCATAACCGAAAAAACAAACAAGACTTTCAATACGGGTAATTTGTTTTCATATGGCAATTTCTTACGGTTTAATATCTGGACAACCCTTCTTTTTGAATAATATCAATTAAATTTCCAATGAGATTGAATATTGAGGGGAAAATAATAATTGAAGAATTATCTTAATCTTTATTCAGAAACGAATTTTCTTTCGCTACTGTACCTACTCGTTGCACAACGGTATCCACCAGTGACTGCTCTGCATTTGTTTAACAAGGAATGAAACTGAGAAAATCTCAAAGCAACATCGTGGGTCAGAGGCTTTCTCTTCAGGTGCTGACTTGAGTTATCTAGATTATCATCTTTAGATGTCATTTCCTACTACAATCTTCCCACTTTATGATCTTTTAATTTATATTAATTTTAATTGGCTGTAATTTTTATTAATTTTAATTAATATTACACAGACATATGATGATCTCGTGACATTCTACTTCAGAACTAATCTCCTTACTATTTAAAATCAACACAGTTCGTGACAAAACCCCAGTTTTTGTCTTTTTACACTTCTAAACACTCGCAAGCCCTTCTAAATAAAAATGTAGGTGTTTTTGTATTGACTCTTGGCGCTTGGGTTAATTTACGTCTTCCCATGGAAAGTTGAATGAAAACAATACATTATTCATTTTTAACTAAACAATAAGGACGGGTAGCTAACCAACAGGGCACCGACCGGCCGCATCCAATTCGACAAATAGACAGCTTCCTTCATCCGAAACGAATTTTCAGTCATTTCAATCTGTTCGGTATGCTAGAAAATATTTACCCTGGTTGGACTTATCTAATGTATTTGTTTGCAGATTGATCCTCCGCCGGGGGCGCAAGTTGACGGATTGAAAGGATGTCTTGCGCCTCCTGCCCCGTCATATAACGTCCGGTATGTGATTACGCAAAGACACGTGTCTGTTTCTGAGTAATTAGATTTACCACGAGGTCAGATATTCTATGTCCTCTCACTTTCTTGGCGCACCACGCAATTTCGCATTTATATACCTAGGCAATGGAATTTACAAGCCCACACACACATATGAACGCCGAGGAAACTACGTTCTCATAAATGTATTATCATTCGTGCAAAAAAAATAACTTGAACGTTCAGTTGCGAAAAATTAATCTTTACCGCTCTTAACATGAACTTTCATGCAGTTTCTCTTCGTGTAGGTACAGTAGCGGGAAAATATTCGATAACAATTAGAGAATCACAAAATTCCTAATGCACTAATATATTTATAAATACACACACACACACATATACATATA
>SDVV010039235.1:0-10650 GCA_016164225.1 Gammarus roeselii | reverse complement strand
TATGTACGAGCATGTAGGTGTATACATGTATGAATATGTATGTGTATGTATATGTAGGATGGTATATTGTGAATTCCATTCGGTTCCATGAAGGACGAACCTGCTGCCCACTAGAGATGAGCTGTGATGTATTATTTTATTTTGGTCTTATCAATCCCATGCTCATGTGTTTCTCACTTAAGCGTATAACTTCAGGAGACTATCAATGGCATATACTGTGAATCATGTTTAGCAACATGAAGTAGCTACAAGCCGGCCGCCGACAGGTGATGTGTTGTCAGAAGTTCAGTTTATTTCTCGTTTCGCTAATTCAAATACTTCATTTGGAAACTAAGTATGATATGCTAGACCTAACTGTTTAAAACCCATTGCTAGACGTTGGAAAAAAATATTTCATGATAATAATAAAAATAACACAATTAATAATGCTTTCATCTGACGTTACGACGTCGTAGGCCGGTGTGACAAATGTAGTCCACTAACTAACAAGTTATCATATAAAGAACAACACAGGGCTCGGGTCTTGCTTTGATAACTTCTACTGACTAGTTAATATTGATTGATTTCTTATAATAGTAACAATTAACAATCATTGTACCGAATTAAAAATTATGCCTGTCGATTTCATTAACTCACAAGCCTCCGTTTATGTGTGGTTGAAGTATGAGTCGCCATGACCGTGATTGTTATTCATTGGAAAAGGAGAACTGTTCGTTGGACCGAACCAGTGGGAGCGCAATTCCATACATGTCATGGGCGAGGCAACACTTTTTTATCCCTCTCTGATGTATCATGCAAAAGTACGGTCGATGTAATGGTTATTGTGTTATTTTCATATGCAGTTAAATTGATTACCAATACACTGATATTTAATTGCAGCACTGATATATATTTAGTGCACAGTTATTTCCGTTCACACTTATCCAAATAGTAAACAATCTACACGTGTTAAATTTGTATTTATTTAGTATCTCTTTCCGAAATAAATCGGTATCTAATTAGCTGAAATGAATCATAGAAGCTATGTTCATCTTATGATCGGAGTTGGGTTAAGAAGAGTTAATGACGGCTCACTAAAACCCACCACGTAATGCCAGAGCCCTTAGCAGGCAAAACGATCCCCTCGATAAAATGCCTCGTTATCTGTTACCTATGTTCATGACTTTTTTTGTCACTGACCACAATAAATGTTGTATATATGTGAAAGAGAAGTTCCCATTGCTCACTATCTGGACATTGAGCCAAAATATATTAAATCGATGTAAGTGATCACAACAATATGTTTAGCGTTTATTTTTTATTAGAACTAAATGAACGGCAGACCCCAATGATTGTTTATTGGCAAACCCCAATGATTGTTTATTGGCAGACCCCAATGATTGTTTATTGTTCCTATTCATATACATAAGCCCTCCTGCTTTCTGATCTAAATATCTTGTCTTTTAAAATCGACTCGTTCTGTTCGGCGTTGGTACTCAAGTTGTGAGAACTATGTTGAAGGCACGACGATTAACTTTAAAGCAGGACTATTGACCTCAATTCAATACATCAACTCGAAAGCAGGACATTAACATACAATAAGGTCATTAATATAAAGGCTGGCCCATTAAACTACATACATGACATTACTTGAAAGCAGGACTATAAACCTGAGGGCAGAACATCAACCCGAAACAGGACCGGTAACCTGGAGGCAGTATCACAAACCTGAAGGCGGGCTTTACTCCCGAAGGCAGAGCTATCAACCTGAAGACAGGACATTGAACTGATAGCAGGGCGATTTACCTGCAGGAATGACATTATTCTGAAGGCAGGCTGGTTTACCTGGCGACATGACGTTTAGCTGAACACTCTGGAGGCCTGATCATTTACCTGAATGCAGGACATTAAGCCGAAATGAAAGGTCATATTCCTGAAGGTAGGACATTGACTGAGAGTCAGGGTGGAACCATCGACGAAACTCTGATGCTCTGTTTTAAATGACTCTGGAACTACAGGAATCGATAATTTTGACCCTTTTCATAAATAGTTTCCACTTTATAGGATGGTTAGTGATGAAAACAATTAATTTCTTACTGGATGAAATAATTTCCTGGATTCTTCGACACTTAAATGAATAATGGCACCGCATAATATCTAAACCGCAGGGAATTTTTTGTCTTGTTCAACCGTGACGACAAGGCGGCAAGAATGGCATTTTCGGTGAGTGTCCGATTGCTTTCGCTCATTCAAGTTGTCCAGACAGAATTCTGTGTCTTGTACAGGTCTAACGTCAAGGCGAGAATAACATCATTCGTGATGGTCAGATGACTTTCGCTCACGCAAAGTTCCCAGATATTTATTTCCAATCGATGTGACTACTTGAATTATGAACTGTCAGATTTTTGATAGCCTGGCCTACTGTGATTGACTGTCCAAGCTGAATTAGCCATTGGAATTGAACTGTGTTGGCTTCATCTTACTGTGGTGGAAATAAAACAGTTCAACTTCGCTAGAATTATCACTGTGTGGACAGTTGCTTTAACGTTACTGTTTGTCACGAAATATATGCCGCGTGTGTGTCAGTTAAATTAGGCTGTTCCATGCAAGGAGGTTGGTTTGCTGCATGTTTAGTAGGTCACCTATTAGCTGCGATACGGTCTAGAGCCTTCAACAATTGTTTCACATCACCAAGAACATTTTACAGACAATTCTCTTCTTGCAGTCCATATATCATGTTGTTTTACACTACAATCAGCTATAAATTCATGTTAGATGGAATCATTTACTGAATATTTCATGTATTTAACAAGATAAGTATATCACGTAAGGGTACAGGGAAGAGAGCGGGACGGAAAGCTGCAGTCAGAGAGGGGCGGGTCTACATGCCGCAGATCGTGTAAGAGCAGCAGCAGATATGGCAGTAGCACTGGCGTTAAGGTTAACACGCACTTGACAGGCACCTTGATTTGAATTGTTATACTACCATCCGTAAAATACGAATTCCAATGGTTTTAGACTTCGTTAATCATGTTACGACCATGGCTTCAGTGAACTTTGTAGTTGACAAATAATTAATTCATATCAAAAACGAACGGAATAGTCAATTTACTTTCTTACCTCAATAATTTTGTCAATTAGTTCATGATTCTTCAAACAACAGATATTTTTTATTATTCGTTTGAACTATGATAGAGTATTCTGAACTATGTTGATGAAGAAGTACGTACAGATCCTCACTTCTACATATTGTTTCCTCACATTTATTTAATGAAAAAAGTAGCAATGAGTAATGATTATTTTCCTCTTTTCGCGGTCACATTTTGAAAACTGTAATTAGAATTAAATTTTAGCAATACTGAGATTAGCATCATGTTGATCACGCCTTTGAATTATACTTAAAATATGTCACGAGCATTAGGACATTTTTAACGGAAAATTATTACTTGGTAAAAACTCAATGACTTTATCTGAGTGCATTGTTCTTAATATATACAGTTTTTGTGATTTATTTGCTGTCTGAGGTAATTAGGTACTTTATAGGGTAAAATATTCTGAAAAATAGGGCGCCAAAAAAAATTGTTTATGGAAACCCTTACACGGTCTTAATTGGAGGTAGGCTTAGTGTGGGACTGACTGCAGAAGGGGGGGTTTTGTTGATGAGAGGGCGCTCCGCCTGATACACTGCCGTTAAACGTTCCAGTAGAACTTTTACTACATTGCTTATTACTCCAATTTATTTTGCGAGATCTTATCAATTGACTACACTACAGGCAAGATAGATGCATGCTACAAATGATGACTGAAGGTCAGTTACCTAGACATAACAGTTAATCAGCATCTGGTCGATGAAAATTCGTGGCTTATAAATACCTACAAAAGCATCAACGAGGGACTCCGTCGAGACGTCTCGTGGCGTGCCTAATAGGGTTAAATATTTTTAGGAAGGGGTTAATTTACCTTGCACGTGTCAGTGAAGGAACAATTTGTTTTATTCGGGGCACGTGTTAGAAGTTGTTTGTTGAGTTCAGGTGATGTTGTGCTCAAATGTTTATCTATATTATTACAATAGTAATGTTAATTTGATTCGAATAAATTTGGTTCATGAGTGGCAAGGGCTAGAAAGTTACAGTATGTCTCAAGTGTTTGATATGGGATGTTTGATCTTTTTTAAGAATGGCTATTAGTAAAATTCAGGTCCACTGCCAGATATTAGTATAGAAATATCAGTTTTAATTTGATAATTTAGTTATTTTGTTGTGAGTCCAAGAATCACATTTCTTCTCACGTCTTCTTAGCATAATGGACATTGGGTACTGTAGCTATAGCAAAGTTGATTGCTTGTATGTGTTAGTTTGTTTTTGGTTTCACGTCTCGTAAAGCAAATTTTCCGTGGGATAGTGTGAAGGTTTGTTTAGCTCTGGATAGATGTCTCCGCAAAGGCAGCTCACAACGAAAATTAAACGAAGAGTGATCACGTGATGCTCCTGCTTAACAAACTAGGCTGGCTGAACGTAACTTATCGACGTGATCTCTTACGGCTACTCAAGTATCAAAATCCAGAACAAGCTGCTACGTCCTTACGGAGTTATAATTTCAAATCGTTTATCGCAGCTCACAATAGGTCAACGCAAAACGGAGAATCATTGACTCTGAGTTCGGATGAAAACAGGTTGTTACAAAGTCGTTTTCTTTCCCACGCGTATTTTTTTAAACAATCTAGCAGCTGACGTTAAAAAATCACAGAATGCAACGTCCCTTCGATTGTTTTTACCTCTCTGCTCTTCGACTGTTGGCAAGAACTAGCAGAATAAATGACTTCCGTTGGTGGATAATATTTAGGCAGGTGAAAGCTTAGTAGCGAGGGTACGCCGAACCCACACAACATGGAGTCGCTCCGAAGCAGAACATCCTACATCTTCCACGGGTGGCATGTTTATAACGGAAACATTCAGCCTCGAAAGTGTTTAGAAAGGAGAGTTTTGAACAGAATGTGTTTAGGCTGGAAAGCTATTACCAGCGAATATCTTACCATGGAAAAATATAGGATGGGTTGTTGATAAGACGGAAAACGTTTACGATCGAATTTCAACACGCTGAGACGCATTTTCAAAATAATTTTTTAGGACCGAAAGTGTTTAGCACGGAATTTCTTAGGACCGAAAGTGTTTACGCTGAAATTATTTTGCCTCGAAAATTTTACGATGAAAAGAATCCTAGCTGGAAACTACCCCAAATCCCCTGACACAGTTATGTATAGGATCGAATAGCTTGGCACATAAATGGTTTTGAACGAAAAGTGTTTAGGACGGAAAAATCTACGATGGAATTTATTTTCCGTGGAAGTTGTCGTTGGATGGTATATTTTTAGCTGTTACCTAACCTAACCGTACCTAACCTAATCTAACCTAACCTTACCGGAAAGAAGTATAGTGTTTTTTTGTTCATCGTCCACATACCCAAATAAAATTATTTCCAGCGTAAACTCATTCCGTTCTAAGCAGATTCCGCCCAAAACATTTTCCGGCTGAAATACATTCGACTGAATAGAGTTGCCCACAGAAGACAATTCGATCGTAATAATTTCCAGCGAAAAAAAATCCGTCGTAAATAGTTTCTATCCTGAATAATTCGATGCTATCAACTTTCCATCCTAAACACTTTCGCCCCAATTCCCTTTCTGAGCGAAAACGTTTCATGTCAAAGAATAATATGTTCAATCTTCTTCCCAGGCTACAGGTTTTCGATTGAAAATCTTTTCTTCCTAAACACTTTCGATCGAAAACCGTTTCCTGCTAAAATGAATCAGTAGAATTGTTTCCGTCGTAAACACTTTCTGAGCTAAATAATTCCAGTGTAAATACCCCGCCCTCTTTCACACCCTATGCTTTGCGTTAATAGGCTGCGTGCCTCTTCACGGCATCTATCATCTGTCGCGACACTTAGGTATCCACAAAGTCCCGCAATATTCGAACCCGTTTTTTATCTTGGATATTTGTTGTAATGTAATCCGTCTTAGTAAGAATGGATTCTGATCCGAGAAAGCGAACAAACGAATTCACTTGATATCAAGCGCTTAGCTAAGGTTTCCACAAAGCGACGCAGAATTTGAACTCTCTTATATCTGAATGTTTCATCAGAAGACATTTTGTATAGAAAAGTAAGATCTCATTTATATGAAATCAAACTGACTATATAACGAGACAACGTGGGCCTTACCAAATTTTTCTTCCACGAGGGAGTAGTGGACTTTCCAATCCTGCTTCAAACCAACCGGAATCACCATTTTTTTTCCCATTTTAAACTGCTTGAGTTCTAATGCGTGATTAGTAAAATGAACAGAAATTAAAGTAGAGTATTATATGATTCCTCGTATACTCGTCCAGAATGATCACACTCGCAACAAATGTACATTGCACTATTTTCCGTACTCTTCCCTGCATGCGCAGTTGTGTTTTAATATAGCGACGGTGAGATGAATTCGATTTTGCGGTAAACAAACAAAAATAATTGACAATTAAGAAGTGAGCAAATGAAAAGTTCACCGTTGAGAGTCGTTTATCGAAATTGGAATTTTAAAATGTTTCATATGTTAATCCCCACATGTAGCAAACCCTCTCCCATATATAAATTGCTGAACTCCCTACTTTAATCACGATTCTGTCAAATAACTTCTAAGCCCCTGTTATCTCAGGCATCTGAACATTCCGAATATATCATCGCCGACCCGTGCAAGCGTCTCTGATTCATTTTGTCTTACCCTATGGAAGAGAGCTTCGACAATAGCCTCACTTCCCATTAGGAATGATCGTCTATTGAAAGTGACGTGTGGGCAATGAACCAGGTGGGGGCATACTCTCCATGCCTTGTACGATCGCTCCCGAAAGTATATTTAAATATGAGAAGAAATAGCATGATTAAAAAATTCACCGAATAACCCATCATGAAAACTTGGCATATAAAAACCCGATTGGAGATAATTTAGTGTTTATAATTAATGACATCGCAGTAAAGTCTTATGGCAATAATAATTTCATTACAAAATAACATTATACGTTTATGGTAGTATCACAATTGTGTTCATCAAACGCAGTGAACCTACCATCATTTATGTTGCAATTATATTATCCCCTGTTAAATTCTCCATTTTCGGTGAACGCTTAATTTGTTTGGTCACGTATCGCAGCCGTTATAGGTAAAATTACTCAAAATTACACGACTGTAGTGGCCAACATTTTCAGTACCTTCCCTTCCTACATTCGTGAAGATATTTACAATTAAATATGTATCATGCTCATATCCAAATTCTGTGTCAAATCAGTGACACAATTTTAGTTTACGTGATAAAGCATTCTGTAATTTTTTTCTCAAAATTACCTAACCTTTCATGTAGACGTTATTTGATATCTTATTGCCGCCTCTACGTGAATAAAAAATAAAATCAGACGAACATATTGTGTAATGTTTTTGTGCAAATTCAGCGTTGACAATTTTGGATTGTAGACGTTTTTCTGCTGCAATCCGCCACCATTTTTCATCATCATATCATCGCTGCAATTCGGCAACGTCAATCAGCAAAAAAAAACGTGTATTTAAAAAAGTTGTATATGAACAATCGTTCCAAAATAATATAATAAAACCAGAGCAAAGTGTTCGACAGCTTTAAATCGACCATTCACTAGCTTATTTAAGTTATTCCTGGATGGAAACATTCCAGCATATCGCGCGTTTGACATTTTGAAAATGTAAACGCAACACATAGGATCTATAATCTATTGTGATGTGATTCCATACTCAACAACTTACCGGATAGGGGCGATTCTTGGCCAAAGTCGACGTAATTATCGCTGAATAATACTGCCGAACAGTTTTTTACTGGGTCGGAGATGTATCACCTGCGATAATGTAAATTTGCCTCAATAGTGGCGTATGCGATGCTTCACAAGATCGACACGACTACCTCGGATTTATTATTTAGTTATTCAATTGCTTGCAAAATTGGGAAGATAATGCATAATCATACATCTCCTATCAACCGCCAGAATGCAGTTTTATCGCCTAAACTTATCCGCTGTCTGAAGGCGATATATCGCGTTGATAACCTGACATTCGCGTCGATAAAGGCGTCGGAAATGTGCGGCGTTAATTATATAGACGGAGCGGCGAAAACCTAACCTTGGATCCCTGCAATAAGCCATCGTAATAAACCAAATAGCAGCATTTCTTGAACAAATGCCAACTAAAGAAAATGGGATTTATATAGAAGACGCCAGATTAATTATTAAAACCGATGTAAGCAAAAAGTGTATTTTTAAAAACTTAAAAAAATTGAGTTATGTGTCGCTTCTTTTGGCGGTCGGATTCCCACAATAATGGGATATTATTACAGAAATGTTCAGGGCTGTAACTTTTGGTGGACTTGGTAGGATGCTGCACATGTTTAGACCAACGATGGAACACTACATCGCTAGACATTGAAAATCGAAGAATATCTTTGAAGGAATGAATAAAAATACAACGCTGGGGTTGAAAAAAATGTGACGGGATCATTTCCTTCTTTATGCCGAATTATGTGATTGGAGGAGTGTCTGAAACGCTGGGCAGGCTCGTGACTCACGAAATAATAACCGAAGAAGGAATAACCACGTACGGACTATGAGTATTTCAGCAGCCACATGAGAGATCGTGCCGCAGAGGCTGTGCTCGATCAATGGTGAAAGTGTCTGTACATTTTCCGTATACTACATATTCCGTATACTACATACATATACATATGTAAAAAACTCTAATCTCCTACCTCACTTTCAGATTTGCCTCTGCCTTACCCGCTCCACTCATCATGATGGGTCTGAGGGGTGGTCCCAAAGTGGTCTCCCTTCCCAGTCCATATCGTCTATTGTTGCTGCTGTTCATGATCTCGCTATGGCTCCTGTCAGCTTGGTCCAAAACCACCGTGTTCCACCAGCGTGGCCTGAACGCTGTTGATGTTAAGGCAACCTTCTCTGACTCAAGATCCTGTAAGTACACGACTGATATCCTCATTTTGCGCCTTGCCGGTGTAGAGTATCAGAGGAAAAATGTTCCATGATATAGCACAAAAAAATCGTATATATTAGTTTCCCGCTTTCATTTGAAGAAGTTTCAAGAAGCAGTGTTCGAATAAATTTACCTTACTAAAATCCATGTTGATTTCAATGATCTACTGGAAAAGAATAAGTGACTTCTTTTTAAAAGAATAGCCATTGTCAATCCAAAATCAAATTTAAGTCCATCAAAACGATGTACCGGGGGAAAAATATACGCTATTGCACAAGAAGTGTTAAAAAGTATTTTGGTTACCTCGCGAGGGAATCGAGCACTTCTGTACAGAAAACATAGCTGAACTCTCAAACTTTCCGCACTGATGGAATGACATTCTTCATAATTGAATTGTTTATATTGATTTTAATCTGGGAAAATTTTTTCAATGATAAATTGAAATATGATTGCTTAGCCTTCCGCAAATAAAGAATGGTATTGATTATTTTTTTTTGAGTCTATTTATTTTCCATCCATGCCGACATGGGAGATAAATAACGCCGATAGTTTAAAGTGTAAAATATTAGTAAGAGAAATTGGGATACCGCTAATGTAGACGAACGTAATATGATATGTCATACCTGAGGCTGTCGGAAGCGAGTAGGCGGAGTTGGCAGTTGGGCCAGTTACTGTTTACGAATTATATGGCACTGGTGGCGGATTCGGAGAAGAAGCGCGTTGACTAGTGTCGGATTTTGGTAAAGTGTGTGTGAGAAGGAGGCTTCAAGTGAACGTGTTGACAAGTGTTTACCAGTGTATGAAGACAGTAACAGGTCATTGGCCCAGACAAGGTTGTTTTTTGATAGCAGGAGGATTAGTTATGAAGTAGAACGTTTGAGAGCACTCACGTGTCATTTATGTTTTTAAATCAATATAAAATGGAACGGCTTAGCTAGTTATTAGTGATTCATGTGGAATTTATAGAGTCGTGACTTATTTGTTTTGCTTGCATCGCTGTTCACAACCTAAGATGGGAATATGTTCCCTTCTAATCACTCTGTTCGCATCCAGAGTGGAAATGTTCGCTCGGTCGACGTTTCTTTTGCTCTTCATAATCTTCCACATCTTGATCATGACATCTCTAATTCGACGCTTCTCTAGTGAATGAAGATTGAGTTTACAAGTGTTTACAAGAGTAGGAAGACCACAATAGGCTTTTTGTCCAAAACTGTGTTGCTTTTTGATGAAAAAATAACTAAATCTGAAGTAGAACATCTAAGGGAGCAGCATGCGTCTGTTTTTTCTTCTGTTTTTATATCAAGGGAGGGAAAGTTTGTTGAAGCAAATAGCATTTAACGATGATACTCAAAAGAACTCGAATTAGCACCTGAGAAGAAAACCACTCTCCCACGATGTTGATCTGAGATTGTGACAGTTTCATTCCTCGTTAAACTAATGCTGACGGTTGCAATTGCTGGACACCGTTTTACAACGAGCAGGTAACGTGCACTTGCACGGTAAAAAAGGTGCACTAGCCTTTTTTCACCATGCTGGTGCCAATGCCGGGCACTAATTCAACCGTACGGGTGTCAATGCCGGACACCGTTTTTCACGAATATTCTGGTTGGAGTGTAATGCTGGGATTTACGTAAT
>SDVV010039234.1:0-10651 GCA_016164225.1 Gammarus roeselii | reverse complement strand
ATATGAAATGCTTGAGTAGAATATTCAACCATTACAGTACACGGATTACTGGCGCAGAGGGCGAGGGTCGCGTCGAGGCTGGTCGAGGTGCGTCGAGATCAGTCGAAACATGTTGAGGCGAGTCGAGTTGGTCGCGACGAGCCGAGATTGGCCGAAATGATTCAAGACAAGCCGAGATGAGCTGAGACGAGAGGACACGGGGAGTTCGGCTGACCCAGGGGATTTGTGGGACCCTCCGGGATTCGTCGGGCTCTATTGAGACCCGAGACACTTATGCCCCCCCACTCTCATACCAAAATGCTTGAGTGAAAATTTTGTTATTACTGTCCACATGATTACTAGCGCAGATACCTACTCTGTAACTACGTTAGGCCTACTCGGTATCTACGTTAAACCTACTCTGTATCTACGTTAAACCAACTCTTTATCTATGTTAAACCAACTCTGTATCTATGTTAAACCAACTCTGTATCTACGGTAAATCTACTCTGTATCTGCGTAAATCCTACTCTGTATCTACGTTAAACCTACTCTGTATCTACGTTAAACCTACTCGTAATCTACGCTGAACCTACTCGTAATCTACGCTGCACCTACTTTGCAACTCTTCAATTACCCTACGGGAGAGTCTACATTAACTTCGCGTTGGGACTCCGGTGGAAAACAGAAGAACTACTACCACTACATCATTCCAATTAATCTTCAACTAATATTTGAAGCCTCTTTGAGCGCACCTATCTATCATTAATTTTGATCTCCGGTTGCATATTTGTAACCGATATATACCTACGGCACTGACTGCCTTACTTCTGGTGGCGTAATCCTGCCTGCAGATGAGGGAAATAATGACAAGGCAACAGCTGGGGCGAAGGATTGATAGACTCGCCTTAGGCATCTGACCATGCTTGGTTTCGGTGAGGTTGATGATGTGAGCCTTCAGGTCCAGTGGCATATCCATTGGGAGATCGTTCAGTGTCTCGTACACTTTTGGCTCCCAGTTCACTTTCTGAAACAAAAATTGCTGGGTAACTTTCCTGACCATCCGAACCAGAGGAAAGATAGAAAATAATTATGAATTCTAAGAACAATACAACGTGAGAGAACAGGACCTGAGAGATGTAGATGAAGAATGGGAGACGTTAGGGGATGCGTCGCTGAAATGTGCGAAGAAGATGTGTGGCGCGCGCTGTGCGGGTGGGTGCAAGGTTGCGAGTGGTGGAACGAGGTCAAACTAGCGGTGGCACGGAAAAGAGGAGCGTTTGAGGAGTGGTTGCAGATGAAGTCGGTGGTGGCTTATGAAAGCTACAAAGAGAGGAGAAAAGAGGTGAAGCGGGTGGTGAGGAGAGCCAAAAGGGACGCTGATGCCAGATGGGGCAGACGGTCGAGCCAGAATTTTGAGGGGAACAAAAATCTGTTCTGGAAAGAGGTGAAGAGGGTGAGAAAGGGACAGACCGGAAAGAAGGAAGTGGTGAAAGATGAAAACGGCCAATTGTTGTTGGAAAGTGGTGATGCACGGAAGAGGTTCGCCGAGTATTTTGATGAGTTGTCGAATGTCGAGGGTGACAGAGAGGCTGCAATGTTGCTGTGGGTAGTGGTGCTCGGATGCCAGTTTTGGGAGACAGACGTGTGACGGAAATTACCAGGAAAGAGGTTCAGGAGGCGTTGGAGTTGATGAAAGTAGGGAAAGCCCCTGGCTTGGATGGCGTTGCGACCGAGTGCCTTAAGAAGGGTGGAGGTTACTGAACTTGTGTTTTGTGGCAGGCATGGTACCGATTGAGTGGCGCAGTGCCTGCATTGCTTCGCTAAATAAGGGCAAAAGTGATAAAAATTAATGCTGCAACTCGAGAGGTATCAGTCTGTTATGTGTGGTTGGTAAGTTGTACGGGAGAGTGCTGATCAAAAGTATTAGAGACTGTACGGACTGCGCAATTGGAGAGGAACCGCGTGGCTTTCGGAGTGGTAGAGTGTGTGCCAATCAAATTTTTACAGTGAGACAGATCTGTGAGAAGTACCTTGTAATAGGAAGGATGTGTTCTGGGCCTTTATGGATTTGGAGGAGGCAGACGACAGGATTGACAGGGAAGCGCTGCGGAGGGTGATGCGTTTGTACGGAGTGAGCGGACATCTGTTGAAAGCAGTGCAGAGTTTCTATGTTGGCAGCCGAGCATGTGTCAGAGTGGGAAGCGAGGTGAATGATTGGTTCATAGTGAAAGTGGGACTGAGACAAGGCTGCGTGATGTCTCCCTGGCAGTTCAACCTCTATATGGATAGAGTGGTCTGAGAGGTGAACGCGAGTGCGCTGGGTTGTTTCTTGGAACTGTTGGAAGCGAATGGGGGGAGTTGACATTTGAGCCAGTTGCTATTTGCGGATGATACGGCCCAGGTTGCGGATTCAGAGGAGAAGCTATGTAGGCTAGTGTCAGAGTTTGGTAGAGTGTGTGAGAGGAGGAAGCTTCGAGTGAACGTGGCTAAAAGTAAAGTAAAGAGATTGTTCGAGGACTGTTGATGCCAGCAAAATTAGTGTACCCCTAAATGGAGAGCTCTTGGAGGAAGTTCAGTGTTTTAAGTATCTGGGCTCCCATGTGGAAATGACTGAACTAGAAACTGAAGTGAAGGCGCTAGTGAAGGAGGAGTGTAAAGTGTTGGGTGCACTGAAGAGTTTAATGAGCTGCAGGACGTTGGGGGATGGAAGCAAAGAGAGGGCTGTATGAGGGTGTTGTTGTCCCAACTGTGCTCAACGAAGCTGAGACTTGGGGGGTGAGAGCAGAGAGGAGAAGAAGGTTGAATGTTTTCGAGATGAAATGTTTGAGAAAAATGGCTGGAGTAACGCTGAGAGACCGGATCACCAACGACGTGGTTCGGATCAGAACAGGGATGGTGAAGAAGTTGGAGGACAGAGTGGATTCGTCTGTTCCGAGATGATTCGGGCACATGGAGAGGATGGATGAAGGGAGATTGGTGAAATGGGTGATGAATGCGGAGGCGAGTGGTTGCAGGCCTAAAGGTAGACCGAAGTTTGGGTGGATGGATGGTGTGAAGCAGGCGTTAGGAAGGAGAGACATGAATGTGGAAGTAGCGAGAGAGCGTGCAATGAACAGGCGTAAGTGGAGAATTGTTGTAAATGGTGGATTTTAACGCTGTTCTGACGTGCTTTCCCGTCCTTGACATCACGTTGTTGGGATGATCGTGGGTGGAGGGGGGCCGGCCATCATGACGCGAAGGGGGGGAGGGGGGTAAACCAGTGAAAACTGTCGGGCCCTGCTGCTGACAACGAATCCTCGAACCGCAATCGTGACCCAGAGTGTGTGTTGTGGGGTTACCGGCCGGACACTTAGGCACAAAAGGGCTAAGTTGTGTGAGTGTGAGCGTGTGAGGTGCGCCTTGCCGTCGGCCACTCCCCTTTCTGGGGGATGCGACCTAGTGTCTGTATCTGTATCTGCCTGTAATAAAAATATTTGCTGCTGGATCGCCGACACATTTTACGCCTCTAATTTGCGTAATCATTCCTGTAACCAGCCGATACCGGTCATGCCGGCGTGAAATGTCGATATGATCAGTTCGAATGTCGAATGTGAAACATGTCAGTGTATCTTAAAAAATCAATTACAGAAAAGCTCAAGGCTGTAGAAACGAGCTGGTCTAACCCGCCTGCGGCTTTTGACGTTCATCAACGTTGTAAGACCAGCCCGTAGAGGTTGAGTGCGAGCAGGAAGGTTTCCGGCGAGAATTTGGGGATATTCGCTGTCGGTTGTTCGGTGATGTTTTACGTACGTTTTTGTCTATTAGTGACTGAAATTGTGTTTCGTCCTGTATGAAGATAGTCTGGTTGAAATAACTTTCATAATTTTACTTTTAAATATACATTTTTTATCAGAGATATTACTATGTCTTTGTAAAATGACGTGCAAAAAATACGCTCCATCAAACCTGCGATGATACGACTGAACCAACCGATACCCGTCTTCATTTAGAGGGATATCCATTGCAAATGTCGAAGGAAAATTCAAATGTTTACCTTGGACAGTTTGAGCAGAATGCAGGGGCTGTCGAGTGGGTATCCCCACTTCTCCTTCTTGTGGCAGTTGCCTTCAAGCCAAGTGTCTTTGAACTTGCAGACGTCCTGTTTGCCAGGAAGGTTCTCTTCGCTACACAGCATCACGTGCTGGCCCGACACGTCATCTGTGCCTTCGTACGCTGCAAAAACAAATCGTGTTCTGACCGTCTACGTAAATCTTTGTATTCACTGCATACAAGTCTGAGACTCCTTAGAGCCTTTCATTTCAAAAGAAGTGTGTTTTGTGGAGTGCAACAACAAAGAGTGATCAGTTGATTTTAGCGTCTACTGACTAATGCCCCTCAGCTGATTCTCTACGACAAAATTTACTTACCGTGTTTCCCTTCTCTGTAACACGTGGCATAGAATTCGGTCAACAGATAGTGGGCTGTAAAAACCTTCTTAGCACTCTCTCAGGAGCGCTGGACATGCTCTGAACCCTAATGATCCTCTACCGGAGCCTTTTTACTAGTCTGTCAGGAGCGCTGGACATTCTTCGAATCCTACTGATCCTCTACCGGAGCCTTCTTACTAGTCTGTCAGGAGCGCTGAGCATGCTTCGAATCCTACTGATCCTCTACCGGAGCCTTCTTACTAGTCTGTCAGGAGCGCTGAGCATGCTTCGAATCCTACTGATCCTCTACCGGAGCCTTCTTACTAGTCTGTCAGGAGCGCTGAGCATGCTTCGAATCCTACTGATCCTCTACCGGAGCCTTCTTACTAGTCTGTCAGGAGCGCTGAGCATGCTTCGAATCCTACTGATCCTCTACCGGAGCCTTCTTACTAGTCTGTCAGGAGCGCTGAGCATGCTTCGAATCCTACTGATCCTCTACCGGAGCCTTCTTACTAGTCTGTCAGGAGCGCTGAGCATGCTTCGAATCCTACTGATCCTCTACCGGAGCCTTCTTTATAGTATGTTAGGAAGGATGGACATGCTCCTAATTCTAACGTTCATCTTTATTTGGTGATAGATGAGTGTATCTAAAGTCACGTTCTTCCCTTGATATTGATCTCCAAAATCCCTATACGTAGGAATTAGGGGTGGGTCAATACCATCACACGGGCGATACCGATACTAAAAATTCACGTAATGGCAATATTGATACCAGGTACCGATACTCCGACGGTACTCCACTGATATCACATCCTATACAATCAATCATAATTTCATATACAATCATTAACACAAGGTATTACTAGATTCTTGATAATTTGAACAATTCTGGAAATATTTGGGAAAAATCCGAAAACAAAGATCTACGTAGACTCCACAAAAGAGCATTTGTGAAATAAATTAATTGACTTTCTGGGGTATTCCCTTTGATAGCTAAATTTGCCGTTAAGCAATTGGTGAGAGTAAATTCGCTTACAAGAAAGACCCTGCAATGCCATTAACTCTTTTATGTTGTTAACCCTGCCATTATCTTTGCAATGTTGTTAACCCTGTCGTTAACTCTGCAATGCCGTTAACCCTGCTATGCCACGAACCCTGCAATGTCGTTAACCCTCCTGTTAACCCTGCAATGCCGTTAACCCTGCGATGCCACGAACCCTGCAATGTCGTTAACCCTCCTGTTAACCCTGCAATGCCGTTAACCCTGCGATGCCACGAACCCTGCAATGTCGTTAACCCTCCTGTTAACCCTGCAATGCCGTTAACCCTGCGATGCCACGAACCCTGCAATGTCGTTAACCCTCCTGTTAACCCTGCAATGCCGTTAACCCTGCGATGCCACGAACCCTGCAATGTCGTTAACCCTCCTGTTAACCCTGCAATGCCGTTAACCCTGCGATGCCACGAACCCTGCAATGTCGTTAACCCTCCTGTTAACCCTGCAATGCCGTTAACCCTGCGATGCCACGAACCCTGCAATGTCGTTAACCCTCCTGTTAACCCTGCAATGCCGTTAACCCTGCGATGCCACGAACCCTGCAATGTCGTTAACCCTCCTGTTAACCCTGCAATGCCGTTAACCCTGCGATGCCACGAACCCTGCAATGTCGTTAACCCTCCTGTTAACCCTGCAATGCTATTAACCACAGCAAATATTTGGGTCGAACACTTCGTTTGCATTGCGTTTCTAAGACGTAATTGATGCTGTTGTTTTTTACGTTAGAAGATTACAATTTACTCAACAAACGGATCTAGATAAATTATTCTAATACATCAATTAATTTACAAAAACTGAGCACGATAATAAGTTGCCATCAATTATGCTAGTGGAGCCAAACACGATAATAGGTTGCCATCAATTGGGCTAGTGGAGCCAAACACGATAATAGGTTGCCATCAATTGGTCTAGTGGAGCCAAACACGATAATAGGTTGCCATCAATTGGTCTAGTGGAGCCAAACACGATAATAGGTTGCCATCAATTGGGCTAGTGGAGCCAAACACGATAATACGTTGCCATCAATTGGTCTAGTGGAGCCAAACACGATAATAGGTTGCCATCAATTGGTCTAGTGGAGCCAAACACTATAATAGGTTGCCATCGATTGGGCTAGTGGAGGCAAACACGATAATAGTTTGCCATCAATTGGGCTAGTGGAGCCAAACACGATAATAGGTTGCCATCAATTGGGCTAGTAGAGCCATTTGAATTGGCAAATGACGTAAACATAGTTAATTTGAGGACTGTTTAGTGACATGCAAGTGCGCCGACGACAATGGAGACTGACCATTTCTAATCTAATTGGAATTACAAGACACCTGAGTATTGGAAATTTTATGTCACACTTTGCCTTGCCGATACTCCAGAATAGAGCCGATTCTACAGATACCGATCATATCTGCACAACCCCACTGGAAATCACGATCTCACTCACCACGCGTAACATCTTGCCAACGCTTCATCCACTCACGCTTTATGAACTGGTCCAGCTCTGCGGTCCAGTGCCTGATGTCCCCGGGATGCTTGCTCCTGTACCTAATGAAGACAGCCCTCTCCTCACCGGCCTCACCTGGAGCTGCAAACACAAACGAATGATGATAAAAGTTAGCGGTGTTACTTCTAGTCACATCAAAAATCATCGGCGCTATTATGATTAGTCATACCCAAATGTATTGACGGTTATAGCAGTAATAAATGTGGTAGATTTGCTTTTGAGTTCCAAAATTTGGCCGCATCGGCAATGCTCAGTCGCCAATTCGACGCATTGCTTGGCGTCAGGGGTCGGCAAACACGTGATACACTCAGGCAGTGAACGCGAACAGGTCAGGCCTTAACTGTCGGTACGAACTTTCAAAGTAGAATAATATGATTTCAAATTGCTAGTCTGCATTTAGAACAATAATGCGTGAATTTTGACACTGTTTTGAAACGAGCTTCGCTGGTGAATACGCATGTTATTTTAAAATTGAGCAGCTTGTTTTATTTTTAAATTATTTCAAAAGCCAACAAAAATTCATAGATTTCAGTATTATGCGGCTTGTTTTCTGGTTTCCTGTTTAAATCACTAACTAGGAAGGTCCCATTAGCGAGGTTGTATTAGCCACGCCACTATTACGATCACTAATATTAACAAGCCTAGTATCAGCGACGCTACTCAAAGCTGAGGGCGTCAACTCCACCTGTCCTGTTTCTTCACATGATAAGCTGCGGTTAGGTTTTCCTATGAAAAGAAGCATCACCAATCTATGTTATCTGCTCTATTTCTTCACATGGTGTTGCTGAATTTTGAATTAAAGTATGTTTTAAAACTGATGAGAAAGATGAGTCGGTACATTTGCCTTGAGTCGTGTGTTGTCATATGGTTGGTGTATGTGGAAACAAAAGGATTGTAATAAAATGATAATATACAGCTGTCAACTACGTCAGACTTAATTATATTCACAACAAGTCAATTCGGAACGGATAGTTGACAGCAGGTGAAAAAAACTATTAAATTCACCGCGGTAAGGCGTATGCCTTCATCTAACCAGGAATTATGTCCGAGGATCTTCCAAAACTTACCACAACTATGTCTGGGGTGTTTCCAAGACCTTTAACTCACCACAACGTATTTCATGAGACTGAAATGCTGCCAAGACCTTTACCTCACCACGACTTCAGTCTGGGATGCTTGCAAGACCTTTAACTCACTACAATTTCTGTCTGGAATGCTTGCAAGACTTTTAACTCACTACAACTTCGCTCTGGGATGCTTGCAAGACCTTTAACTCACTACAACTTCGGTCTGGGATGCTTGCAAGATCTTTAACTCACCATGTCTTCTTCTGGGATGCTGACAATAATTTCAAGTCACCTCTTCTGTCTGAGTGGCTACAAGTACATTACATCCCCCACCTGTGCCTGAAGTGTCATCATCAGCTTCACACCATCATCACTTATGTCTGAGTATTGTAAATACCTTCAACTCTACCATGGCTATAGTTCTGAGATACAACTATGTCCTCTAACTCAACACGTTTCGGTCTAAAGTGTTCGAAAATAAACTTTAAACCGCCATGGCCTTGTCTCAGCTGCTGAAAAGACCTGTCTCTCACCACACCTTCTATTTGAGGTGATGCCAAGACTTTCAACTAAACACGATTTCTGTCTGGGGTGCTGCCAAACCATTAACTCTCCGCGGCTTCTGTCTGGGGTGCTGCCAAGACAATTAACTCTCCGCGGCTTCTGTCTGGGGCGCTGCCAAGACAATTAACTCTACGCGGCTTCTGTCTGGGGTGCTGCCAAAACAATTAACTCTCCGCGGCTTCTGTCTGGAACGCTGCCAAAACAATTAACTCTCCGCGGCTTCTGTCTGGGGCGCTGCCAAGACAATTAACTCTATGCGGCTTCTATCTGGGGTGCTGCCAACCAATTAACTCTTTTGCGGCTTCTGTCTGGGGTGCTGCCAACCAATTAACTCTCTGCGGCTTCTGTTTGGTGTGCTGCCAAGACAATCATCTCCCCGCGGCTGCTGTCTGGGGCACTGTCAAGACAGTTAACTCTCCGCGGCTTCTGTTTGGTGTGCTGCCAAGACAATCAACTCTCCGCGGCTTTTGTCTGGGGCGCTGTCAAGACAATTTACTTTCCGCGGCTTCTATCAGGGGTGCTGCCAAGACAATTAACTCTCAGCGGCTTCTGTCTGGGGTGCTGCCAAGACAATTACCTCTCCTCGGCTTCTGTCTGGGGCTCTGCCAAGACAATTAACTCTCCGCGGCTTCTGTCTGGGGCCCTGCCAAGACAATTAACTCTTCGCGGCTTCTGTCTGGGGCCCTGCCAAGACAATTAACTCTCCGCAGCTTCTGTCTGGGGCGCTGCCAAGACAATTAACTCTCGCCGCGGCGTCTGTCTGGGGCGCTGTCAAGTCATTTAACTCATCACGACTTTCCGCTCTACGGGGAGCTCACGAAGGCTAACTCCCGAGCTCCGGTGGAGATGGACTTCTTATATTAATAATCACCATAAATTCTGCTTGGAGGGCCACAAAGACCCTGCACTCACCGCGGCTTCTGTTTGGGGTGCTGCCAAGGAGTAATAAAATGACAGTGGATTCAGTCCGGCCAGACCCAAGCCTGAAGTGAATATTAACGGATAGTCATGTGTATTAGAATATTACTGGAAGGTAATGCAAAATAAATTATTAGAGGACAGTCATGTGCATTAGATCATTAACGGACAGTCATGTGAATTAGATCATTGATGGCAGTCATGTGAATTAGATCATTAACGGGAAGTCATGTGAATTAGATCCTTAACGGGTAGTCATGGGAATTCGATCGTTAACGGGCAGTCATGTGAATTAGATCCTTAACGTACAGTCATGGGAATTAGATCATTAACGGGCAGTCATGGGAATTAGATCATTAACGGGCAGTCATGTGAACTAGATCAATAACGGGCATTCATGTAAATTAGATCACTAACGGGCAGTCATGTGAATTAGATCAATAACGGTCAGTCATGTAAATTATATCATTAACTGGCAGTCATGTGAATTAGATCAATAACGAGCAGTCATGTGAATTAGATCATTAACGGGCAGTCATGTGAATTAGTTCATTGACGGCAGTCATGTGAATTAGATCATTAACGGGCGGTCAAGTGAATTAGTTCCTTAACGGGCAGTAATGGGAATTAGATCATTAACGGGCAGTCATGGGAATTAGATCATTCACGGGCAGTCATGTGAATTAGATCAATAACGAGCAGTCATGTAAATTAGATCATTAACGGGCAGTCATGTAAATTAGATCATTAACGGGCAGTCAAGTGAATTAAATCGTTAACGGGCAGTCATGCGAATTAGATCATTAACTGGCAGTCATGCGAATTAGATCATTAACTTGCAGTCATGAGAATTAGATCATTAACGGGCAGTCATGTGAATTAGATCAATAACGGGCAGTCATGTAAATTAGATCATTAACTGTCAGTCATGTGAATTAGATCAATAACTGGCAGTCATGTGAATTAGATCCTTAACGGGCAGTCATGTGAATTAGATCAATAACGGGTAGTCATGTAAATTAGATCATTACCGGGCAGTCATGCGAATTAGATCATTAACGGGCAGTCATATGAATTAAATCAATAACGGGAAGTCATGTGAATTAGATCATTAACGGGCAGTCATGTGAATTAGATCATTAACGGGCAGTCATGTGAA
>SDVV010039233.1:0-10651 GCA_016164225.1 Gammarus roeselii | reverse complement strand
TCACCGGCAACCCAGACGCTCAGTGCCGTTCCAACACCGGGCTATAGATGCTAGCGACGAACTATCGCCGGAATCCCTGAGAATGATTGATTTTTTTTTAGTGCAACCGTCCCGTCGCACGCAGTTGGCTGTGATCGATTCGTTTGGTACAAATCTCACCAATGGCAGTTAACCATACACATAGGCTTCCTAGTATGTGTATGGTAACTGAGAGCACTCGATTATCACTCAGTGGAAGTCAATATTGATCCATCTAGAAGTCTTTTAGAAAACTAACGTTATTTGCTCAACAATTATGGAATTATAATATATTTATAATTATAGATCGTGAGATAATCTCTCCCATGCTAGAGTGTACTAGAGTCCACATGCATCATCATAGCTTCAACATACCAGACACGACGGCATATAGCCGGAAAATCAGGCTAATTCTATGACTGTTTCAATGGTATTCAATGTACCATTTTGATGTATCATTTCCTATGTGTCCAAGTATTTCGCACTGTTTACAGACAACGCAAGAGATTCGGGTTTCGTGGAAAGTAATACTTTTGTGGTCATGTGGAAAGCAGTTGAGAGAATGATTTGAAACTATTATTCGAAAAAAATTATAGTTGTCAGGATTTGCTGTAAAGGCAGGAATATGTTTATTGCCAAACAGTTCAATTATGTAATTTGCAATATGACTGCGTTTCGTTTAATCTGAAAGGTCAAGCGGCAATCAACCCTGTTTAATTTATTAAAGTTTGCTACTAAACATAACATGTAAACCTTATTCATTAGGCTTGTTATTTGATGTATCTTTCAATTAACAAAATATGGTGGAAATAATCATCTATAGCCGAATACCCGGGAATTACACAAATGAGCCTTGCTAGGAAAGAGTTTCACTCCTCCTTTTCTCTATGGTATACCAGTCCAGTAATCATCTCGACGATTATATTAACACCACTAGCAACAGGATGCTAAATTTATATCATTTTATACTGCGCGAATAGCATGGTATCAATATAATGTGTAATGCACAATTCAATATGAAATTCTACGTTGCTCCAATTCGAAGGAATATTGCAGGTGCGCATCTCAAACACACTATTGATTACTTCTGTTGACTGCATTCCCTCCAGCTCATTTCGACCATTCGAATTCAATGCATATCCTCTAGCACCAGTCCACTGCATTCCTGTTAATCCACACGAGTCCCTCCAGGCGACTTCGTCCCCACAGCCCACTTTGTTTCCTCATCTCCCTGCGTCCAACAAGTCATGGCTGTCTCAGTTGACTAAATCCCTAATTCCACAGCATTCTCCGAATATAATGCATCCCCCAGTTCACTACGTTCCTTTAACCCTTCGTCTCTCAAATCCATTTAGTCTCAGTGCTCCCTCAGACCACTAAGTCCCCAAAATGCTTACCTCAGTCATATGCAAACCAATGCATTGTTTTTCCATAATTAACAATTATTCCTCAGTTCCCTGCGCCCGATCTGTTGACTGCGTCCGTTTATTCTCCTGCGTTTCAGTAGTATCCTGAGTCCTCTCAGTTCCCTGCTCTCGCTTAACAATCCTGTGTTCCTCAGTCCAGAGTATTCTGTTAATTCCTGAAGCACCACAATGTTCTGTTTTCTCTATGGTTCCACTGTTTCCATCAGTAACGAGCGTTCCCTCAGTTCCTGGATGTTCTCGGTTCCCTGCATCTCTCCAGTCATTTGCATTGCCTTAAGTCCCCTAAATTCTCTCAGTCCCTCGCATCCCCTCACTATCGTGCCCAGCCTCAGTTCCCACGTCAACTCAGTCTCCTGCATTCAATCAGTCCACTACGTACGCTAGGTTTCTGGCGTCCTCTCAGTACCCTGTGTGCCCCTATTCCTGCCAGGCTCCAAAGCCGCCCATTATCTCCAATGCTGTCCGGGCTCGACACCGGTTGGCTCAGTGCAGCTAATGAGATCATCATCGGGCGATTAAATTCGGATACGGCTAAGATGAACACCGCTGATAAGTCCGTAGCTTCCGTCTCGATTTGTTCGTTGTTGTGTTGGGGGGCTCATCGCCCGTCCGTCAGAAGCCTTGATGATGCAACGCAGCACAAGATTGAAACTTGGATGAAGCAAAGCTGCATAATGTAGGACGCAGTTGAAAACACTATGTAGTTCTCAAAGCATTCTATCCTATTAAAATGGTAATTGCTTTGTTTGCCTTTTCTTATCGGCTTGTATCAATGCATTGATAATTTAATTTTTTCACTGTCTAGGATCAAAATTTATTGATAATCTGCATGGATGTAGTAATTTTGATAATTGTGGTCTTACGTGCTCTGTTTTAGCGAACATTCGTTCATCTATCATCATTATTTTTTTTCATTCACGATCCATGTTTCCAATGATGCCTTGCAGATGTGTATTGTTTCCGATTTTAATTTGTAACGACAAACTTACCATAAATTCAACCTCTCGTGGCTCACGAGAGTTTGATTATCTGTGATCCTGAATGATATTATGATTAATATCATGATGCCCTTTTGAACCCTGGAGGCCATACGCTAAAAGTTAATTTCCCCAAAAAAATTATATACCCTTCCTCACAATAGCATTAGTTTATGTTTTGCATATCATGATAACCTCAAATTTTAAAATGTGAGGGCAAGTAAATTTCAATATTCGAATTTGAGAAAAACACTTAGATGATTGTTGTACTCCACACTAATTTTCGGAAGATGAAATGAGTGGTATGATGCCATGCAATTTCCTCAGAAAATATGTTCAAAAACTTTTTAAAATACTATGTTGTGTTTGCACTTACCTCGGACCTTTTTTATAATTTTCTAAACGTAAAACAATATCGGTAATTATCGTCCGATCAAATGTACTCAATGTTGCCGAGTTTACATTTCAATGGAAACTGCTTATGATTTTCCGAAACAGGTGAACATGTGTTGGCAACTATATCGGAATTATATCTAGCTAAAACAAATTCAATATCAAAATTTGGATTTAGGGCTATGAAACTTATTTTGGTTTAATGAGAGGTTGACGAAATATATTAAATATCAGAATATACAGATGATATACACTTGAATTCGATAGTGTGAATTATTCCGAAGACAACATCTACTAAATTATATATTAACTTTCAACTAAGATAGATGATTACATTTACCGCGACATCCCACAATCGACGAACATTGTTGGGAGACACTTCATATTTATCATTACTCATTATGTCAAGACATAAGACGTTTCACTGACCATTGATTAAAAAAAAGTAAAACAGAAAGCAATTGATTGTTAGCATAGTTGAAGTTAAACCTACCTATTACACTTGGAATATAGTTACGTATGACATGTTCGTTCTTGGCTGCGATACAAAAAGAAAATTACAGTGTATTATAGTAACGTTCATACGGGTCATAGTTAGACAATACATTATATTTTCATTATTTGATATATTCCACTCGTTTATTTTGATTAGCATTTTTCTTCACCAGCCTCAATGATACAACTAGATATGTGCTAATAATTGGATGGTATATCCAATGATAAAAGAGTATTAATAAGCTAAAATGTCGGGTTCATTTTAAAAGGCTAGCCTACGTTAGTAGTTAGTGGACCATTTGAAATGCAGTGGGATTAGATTCGATAATGTTATAGGTCTCATCTTCGACGGCGCACTGACCTGCGCCTAGCAAGCTTGCTTCTTGGCAGGGCGTTAGGCAATCAGTTCTGATAGATTCGCGCCCTACTATGGGCGTAAACAATACACCATCAATGTACATAATTTAAAACTGTGGTATAAATGCAAGCAAGTGCAAACGGGAATGAAACCTTAATATATTATTCGTTTCAGAAAAGGAGGATTTCAACGTAGTTCTTCAAATCTATCTATTTTCTGTGCTTGTTCATAAAATTTCGTATACAATAGCTACATGAAAAAGAAGATACCGCAGTGGTCAATTGGTTAACGTATCCGCCTGTAGTGCAAGCCATTGGTGCAGATGTGAGCGATGGCTAATGCCCACCAAAGCTGCTCAAGAGCCCATGGTCATGGGCTCTTGACCTCTGGGATAATTTAAAATCGAGGGCTTCCTCTGGGCTTCCTCTCTGAGATTGGCCTCTGGGACCAGGCTCCTACCTGGGCTCCCTCTCTGAGCTTGCTTGAAACTTCGTTGTAAAGGGCTCTCCTCTCTAGGCTTGCAAACAATAAAATCTTGGGCTTCCTCTGGGCTTCCTCTGTGAGATTGGTCTCTGGGACCAGGCGACTCCCTGCGCTCCACTTCGTGACAAGTCAATAATAAAATTTCTCGTCTGGGCTTCCTCTGGGTTCCCCCTGGATTTGGCTAGCGTAGAACCGTGTCGAAACACAGGTCCCTACTTCCAGGCCACATCACAAACCTGGGCGGCAACTGCCCCAGGATCTTGGAGGGCAAGGGGTCCATCTTGGCGCTCTCTCACCCTTTTCACCGGCTCAAGACGGTTCCTGAACAGCTGATCAGGCTGAAACTGGAATTGGTTACTGAAAATGAACCTGCAAACAACGGGCTATAAGTTGTACATTAAATGAATACCTGTACATCTCCAGACCCCCAGCGCGCCCCACCCCATCTCAAGTCTAGGCGAGGAACACACAAGGGAGCTACGCTCACATTGCATTTATCGAGTTCGAGCCTCGGTCAGAAAATGGCAGTCATTTGACGGGCACGATCAGTCCACCTTAGCCACCCTTAAAACTGGAAATAAACTGGTGTATGTCTACAAATTCAAACACATAAAAGTTAGCTTTTCTGCGTTGATGGGGCCAGCAAGGATCCTGCAGCACACACTACGTTTCAGATGTGAGGTCAGTGATCAGTGTAAGGACCACAGCACAACATTTTTAACTAGTGTACCCCTGGTGCCTCATAATTAATGTCCAGCTCCCACCCATTATCATCTCGTTGCAATACGACACGTCCATGGCGGGACCTATCAGTTACAAACATACTCGCTACCTCCACACAGCTGTTTCTCTTCCCTGAAGCCTGCTTCATGTCATCCATTCACCACAAATTCGGTGTTCCTCTGTACCTAAACTCACTCACCCCGGCTTCATCCCTCTTTTCGTCATTCCGCCATCACTCATCCCTACCCGTTGTCCAATCGGCATCAACACACGTGAATCTGCTCTGTTCTGCAATTATCTTTGCATCCCTTTCCAAGTTCGATCAACAACATTATTGATCATTTTTTTCAGCGTCCCTCCTCTATGCCATTTAAAATCGAAAACAATTACAACTTCTTCTCACCGCCTTTATCTCTCCCCCAAAAACGTCTTAGCCCGTCAAACACGGTTGGGACCGGTTCCCTGTCATACAACCTTCAATTTTATTCCATACCCAGTGTCCTTCGGTTAATTACACTATTCAGTGCACATATTACATTACTCTTTTCCTTCACTCTGGAACCTCTTTATCCACTAGTGTAGCCTTATTGGGCACATTACAAGTAACTGAGAAAATGGGACCGAGGATGGACACTTCCCTTCGTGAACGAACATTAGTGCACAATATTTCCGGAACATGTCACAACCAAACCAATATCGAATAAGGTTTAAGGTGGAGAGCGATTTCAAATTCTAACTGAATAATGTTCTACTATACGTCTATTGCAAATACCGAGTCCGTAACAAAAATCTGAATCCCAGTTTTGAATCCATTAATAATATTCTCCTAGGACATGAACACAATGTGTGACTGCACCTTCATTGTATATAATGAAATAAACATGAGGTATCTGCTTTCAAAAATAATATTTCATTCATTCCCTCTCGTTGAACTTCATTCGATTCATTCCGTAGATGATCAGAATACCGCTGCATTTTCCCTAACTGTCCCATGTTCTCCAAAATATATTTTTCAAATTCTTCCCTTTCTTCCAGTTTCTCTCAAACAACATCCATCTGCATACGTCAGGCCAACTAACATCGCCATCAAACTTTGTTATCGGAGCGGTTCAGGTGGAAAGACACTTGCATCCCTCTGACGAAGTTTGGTCAATTATTGACAAGAGGGGGGGGAGGTATTGGGCAATGTGGATGTAATTGGGATGACGCAAGATGCCGTGGATCTCACACAACTATTAATGCAGCATAATATTAGCCATAACAATGTCCGGAGTTCGTATAGTATTGAAGTGTTTTTTTTTGCCCATCGTAAACTTTCTAAGTGTGAATGTGCTTCAATCATGATCGATTTTGGTTTCTGAACGGTTTCGCATTTCATCAAGCTGAAACATTGTGTAACAGGTCATTATGGTGATTTTTAACGAGTTCCTTTTGCTCATTATTTCCCATCTCTCACGGAACAAAGAGTCTTTATCTACTTATGTCTCATTTCCTCGACCATTTCATTTTGACGGTGCAAACCAGGAACAATTATTTGCATATGTTCCCGCCAACGATTGCCCGCGGCGTGTATATATGTTCGAGGTGGTTGCTCCGGGTGGTTCCATCAAATGCTCGATGAATGAAACCAGGCAATCTAAAAGTGCCATTCAAAATGGATTAAAGGCGGCAATAAGACAGTATCAAAGCAAGATGCTCTGCTTGATCACATGAGGCAATGGTTTGTATACAATTTGTTAACGTCAATACTTATATTTAAACCGTTTATTTTATTCGCAAATGAAAAAATTATTCTGAAATATCACATGTCGTTGAATGTTTCAGCTTTGCAAATACCTGAAATCCATTCGGTGTAACATAAGTAATTTATTTCGCATATTCGCAGCACTAATTAGGTTATTTAAAAAAACTCTTCCTATCGGTGTTGCAAACTAAGTTTTGATACACTAATGGGGAAACCATATACGACCGGAAGCGTATCTCACTCAGTCGGGCCACTGATCATGCACCTCAGCCCCGATCCGCTTCCATTCCTGTCGGTTTCACTGTTACTATTGCCACCGGTGATAGTTACAGTGATCCGCTGCTATCAGCCCGACTTCTGGACAAGTTAGCATCGGTCCCCGGACTTCTCGAGGCGTCAAATTGAGTGAGCGGGCTACCCGAGGCTCAGCTGTTTCCGTGGCTACTGCATTTTCAAACGGTCCTATAAAATAAACCCGACATTTTAGCTTATTAATACTCTTTTATCATTGGATTTACCATCTAATTATTAGCACATATCTAGCTGTAGCATTGGGGCTAGTGAAGAGAAATGCTAAATCAAAATAAACGAGTGGAATATATCAAATAATGAAAATATATTGTATGGTCTAACTTTGACACCGTATGAACGTTACTATAAAACACTGTAACTTTATTGTTGTATCGCAGCCAAGAACGAACATGTCATACGTAACTATATTCCAAGTGTAATAGGTAGGTTTAACTTCAACTATGCTAACAATCAATTGCTTTTTGTTTTACTTTCTTTTTATCAATGGTCAGTGAAACGTCTTATGTCTTGACATAATGAGCAATGATAAATATGAAGTGTCTCCCAACAATTTTCGTCGATTGTGGGATGTCGCGGTAAATGTAATCATCTATCTTAGTTGAAAGTTAATATAATTTAGTAGATGTTGTCTTCGGAACAATTCACACTAACGAATTCAAGTATTTATCATCTGTATATTCTGATATTTAATATATTTTGTCAACCTCTCATTATTCCAAAATAGGTTTCATAGCCCTAAATGTAAATTTTGATATTGAATTTGTTGTAGCTAGATATAATTCCGATATAGTTGCCAACACATGTTCGCTTGTTTTGGAAAATCATACGCAGTTTCCATTGAAATGTAAACTCGGCAACATTGAGTACATTCGATCGGACGATAATTACCGAAATTGTTTTACGTTTACAAAAATATAAAAAAAGGTCAAAGGTAAGTGCAAGCACAGCATAATATTTTGAAAAGTTTTTAAACATATTTTCTGAGGAAATTGAATTTCATCATAACACTCACTTCATCTTTCGAAAATTAGTGTGGAGTACAACAATCACCCAAGCGTTTTTCGCAAAATTCGAATATTGAAAATTTACTTGCCTTTACATTTTCAAATTTGAGGTAATTGTGATATGCAAAACATAAACTAGAGCTATTGCCTCCAGGGTTCAGATTAGCATTATGATATTAATCATAATATCATTCAGGATCACAGATAATCGAAATCTCGTGAGCCACGAGTGCTTGAATTAATGGTAAGTTTGTCGTTACAAATTAAAATCGAAAACATTACACATCTGCAAGGCATCTTCGGAAACATGGATCGTGAATGAGAAAAAAATAATAATAATGAGAGATGAACGAATGTTCGATAAAACAGAGCACGTAAGACCACAATTATCATAATTACTGCATCCATGCAGATTATTAATAAATTTTGATCCTAGACAGTGAGAATTTTTTTTATCAATTCATTGATACAAGCCGATAAGAAATAGCAAACAAAGCAATTACCATTTTAATAGGATAGAATGCTTCAAGAACAACATTGTGTTTCCAACTGCGTCCTACATTATGCAGCTTTGCTTCATCCAAGTTTCAATCTTGTGCTGCGTTGCATCAACAAGGCTTCTGACGGACGGGCGATGAGCCCCCCAACACAACAACGAACAAATCGAGACGGAAGCTACGGACTTATCAGCGGTGTTCATCTAAGCCGTATCCGAATTTAATCGCCCGATGATGATCTCATTAGCTGCACTGAGCTAACCGGTGTCGAGCCCGGACAGCATTGGAGATAATGGGTGGCTTTGGAGCCTGGAAGGAATAGGGGCACACAGGGTACTGAGAGGACGCCAGAAACCTAGCGTACGTAGTGGACTGATTGAATGCAGGAGACTGAGTAGACGTGGGAACTGAGGCTGGGCACGATAGTGAGGGGATGCGAGGGACTGAGAGAACTTAGGGGACTTAAGGCAATGCAAATGACTGGAGCGATGCAGGGAACCGAGAACATCCAGGAACTGAGGGAACGCCCGGGACTGACGGAAACAGTGGAACCATAGAGAAAACAGAACATTGTGGTGATGCAGGAATTAAAAGAACAATCTGGACTGAGGAACACACGATTATTGAGCGAGAGCAGGGAACTGAGAGGACTCAGGATACTACTGAAACGCAGGAGAATAAACGGACGCAGCCTACAGATCGGGCGACGGGAACTGAGGAAAAATTGTTAATTAAGGAAAAAAATGCATTGGTTCGCATATGACTGGGGTAAGCAATTTGGGGACGTAGTGGTCTGAGGGAACGCTGAGACTGAAGGGATTTGAGAGAAGAAGGGGTTGGAGGAACGTAGTGAACTGGAGGACGCATTGTATTTGGGAGAATGCTGAGGAATTAGGGATTTAGTCGACTGAGACAGCTATGACTTGTGGGACGCAGAGAGATGAGGAAACAAAGTGGGCTGTGGGGACGAAGTCGCTTGGAGGGACTCGTGTGGATTAACAGGAATGCAGTGGACTGGTGCTAGAGGATATGCATTGAATTCGAATGGTCGAAATGAGCTGGAGGGAATGCAGTCGACAGAAGTAATCAATAGTGTGTTTGAGATGCGCACCTGCAATATTCCTTCGAATTGGAGCATCCTATAATTTCATATTGAATTGTGCATTACACATTATACTGATACCATGCTATTCGCGCAGTATAAAATGATATCAATTTAGCATCCTGTTGCTAGTGGTGTTAATATAATCGTCGAGATGATTACTGGACTGGTATACCATAAGGAAAAGGAGGAGTGAAAGTTACTCTTTCCTAGCAAGGCTCATTTGTATAATTCCCGGGTATTCGGCTATAGCTGATTATTTCCACCATATTTTGTTAATTGAAAGATACATCAAATAACAAGCCTAATGAATAAGGTTTACATGTTATGTTCAGTAGCAAACTTTAATAAATTAAACAGGGTTGATTGCCGCTTGACCTTTCAGATTAAACGAAACGCAGTCATATTGTAAATTACATAATTGACTGTTTGTCAATTAACATTTTCCTGCCTTTACAGCAAATACTGACAACAACAATTTTTTTTAAATAATAATTTTAAATCATTCCCTCAACTGCTTTCCACATGACCGGAAAAATGTTATTTTCACGACAACTGAATCTCTTGCGTTTTCTGTAAACAGTGCGAAGTACATGGGCAGATATAAAATGATACATCAAAATGGAAAATCAAATACCATTGAAACAGTCATAGAATTAGCCTGTGCTGTTCCTGAGTAGCCTGATTTTCAGGCTATATGTCGTCGTGTCTAGTATGTTCAAGCTATGAAGATGCATGTGGACTCCGGTACACTCTAGCATGGGAGAGATTATCTCACGATCTATAATTATAAATTATTATAATTCTATAATTGTTGAGCAAATAACGTTAGTTTTCTAAAAGACTTCTAGATGGATCAATATTGACTTCCGCTGAGTGATAATCGAGTGCTCTCAGTTACCATACACATACTAGGAAGCCTATGTGTATGGTTAACTGCCATTGGTGAGATTTGTACCAAATGAATCAATCCCAGCCAACTGCGTGCGACGGGACGGTTGCACTAACAAAAAGTCAATCATTCTCAGGGATTCCAGCGGTAGTTCGTCACTAGCATCTATAGCCCGGTGTTGGAACGGCACTGAGCGTGCCGTTCCATAAATATCTATATATATATA
>SDVV010039232.1:0-10651 GCA_016164225.1 Gammarus roeselii | reverse complement strand
ATGGGTTCTGCAGCAACTCTAGACACAATGGACACCCTTGTAGAACATAGATTGTGTAATGGGTTCTGCAGCAACTCTACACACAATGGACACCCTTGCAGAACATAGATTGTGTAATGGGTTCTGCAGCAACTCTACACACAATGGACACCCTTGTAGAACATAGATTGTGTAATGGGTTCTGCATAAACTCTAGACACAATGGACACCCTTGTAGAACATAGATTGTGTGATGGGTTCTGCAGCAACTCTAGACACAATGGACACCCTTGTAGAACATAGATGGTGTAATGGGTTCTGCAGCAACTCTACACACAATGGACACCCTTGTAGAACATAGATTGTGTAATGGGTTCTGCAGCAACTCTACACACAATGGACACCCTTGTAGAACATAGATTGTGTAATGGGTTCTGCAGCAACTCTAGACACAATAGGCATTACCTCCATTAAAGCTTCAGACGCTTTGACACACTGGACACAGTACATTTGATTCTGCGCTGAGCATTGTCTCTGTATTAACACTGAGATGGAGGCACCAAAGTGATTGCGGGGAACATATTTATAGCTGTGTGGCAGTCATTGATACTGTCCTATGTTCTGTGACAAGTTCTCGCATGTATAATAACTATTTATCATAGTTATATCACAGAACTGGCATATCGCCTGATTGCAATGTGATGCACTATTGACAACATAAATAGGGTTTCTTCACCTTTGGTTCCGATATTATTGGATGGTGGATTGATTGTAGGTTCATAAATCTGCATACACATAAAACTGTTTCCTCTAGGCCTAGAGGACTACACCTATATGTATAAACATACCTAAAAACGTACAATCTCCATGAAGGATTATCGAAAACAACACGCAAAAAGACTCTTTGCTGGCGTCTACCGCACATACTTCAGTAGTTTACAATTTCATGAAGCAACAAACAAAAAATCGAACGGTCCACAAAATTGTTCAAAGTCTCTCCGAATGACTGCATCAATCGGACGTAGGACGCGATGGCAGGATCTGCTTGATTGTCAATGGACTTCAATCACTATCATAAACACCAACGAAGTAGAAGGAGACAGTACTACGGCTATAAAGGTACTGACCGAGCCGACTCATGAGGATGGAGAACTTATTCAAGTATTATTGGTGGAATACCTCCGAGGTTGACTGATACTTCCAAGGACTTTTGTGTTACATTTTGAATTTAACAACCTATTTGAGATTTTTGAATTCATTTGCTATAGCATGAACAATTCATTAATGTAAAATCTTCTTTATAACAATGTTGATGCGGATTCTTACGAACGAATGGGAGACTTTGAGTAATTGTTGATAGAGGCTTCATTTCCATCGTCTAGCAAAGAGAATATATTTTAGTCATAGTAACATAACTCTAGTTTATTTAGAGTTATTTATGGTAACTCGCCCTACTGCTGCCACTCGCACTTAGGACAGCATGACACGCGAGAACGAGTAAGGCGCTATCTCATTCTACATAAACATGTAGAATACGCCAATATTTCATTACATAACATCAATATGTCCAATAAACCAATTACTAAATTTCATAACGTTAACATGTAGAATATAATTTCATAATATGAACATGTAACATATGTCAAGGTCCTATTTCATTGCATAAACATGTAGAATAAGTCACTATCCCACTTCATAACAATAAAATGTAGAAAAAGTCAGTATCTCATTTGATTACATTAACATGCAGAATAGAAAACGTGAAATTAAACCCACTCTCAGAATAAATCTCCAGATAATTGTGTTTTTAGGTTATATAAAGAACTAGACTGTTCACTTTATTGTATATTCACTGACATAAGGTATTACTTTCATTTTCAGAACCATAAGAGCAGCCCAGGAGAGTTTTAGAAAATTCTGGAAAGATACGGAGGTGAGGTTGAGTTGGACGACGCGAAAGGTCGAGTTGAGTTGGGTAACAAAAAAGTCCTGTTGCTTTGAGCGGCCGGGAGGTCCAGTTATGTTGGGCGACGCGGGAGGTTCATTTGAGTTGGGCGATGCGGGAGGTTAATTGAGTTGGGCGGCGCGGGAGGTTAATTGAGTTGGGCGGGGCGAGAATTTCAATTGTGTCGAGCGTATCGAGGGCTGGGTTGAATTGGGCAACGAGAGGTTCCGCGAGTAGAGCGACGCGGAAGATTCAGTTGAATGGGGAGAGGTGATGGGTTTAGTTGAGTTTGGCTACTCGAGAGGCCAGGTTGAGATAGCTGACGCCAAAGGTTTAGCTGAGGTAGGCGACACGAGAGGTGCAGTTGATTTGGGCAACGCACAAGGTGAAGTTGAGTTGGGCGACGCACAAGGTGAAGTTGAGTTGGGCGAAGCAAGAGCTTAAGTTTAGTTGGACGTCACTAGAGTTTTATTTCAGTTGGGTGACACGGGAGATTCAACTGAGTTGGTCAACGCGAGAAGTTCATTTGAGTTGAATGACGCGAGAGGTTAAGTTGAGTTGGAGGACACGAGAGACTCGTTTGAGTTAGGCAACGTGAAAGGTTCAGCAGAGTTGGGCGACGCGGGAGGTTCAGTTGAGTTGGGTGACGCGAGAGGTTCAGTTGAGTTGGGTGACGCGGGAGGTTCAGTTGAGTTGGGTGACGCGGGAGGTTCAGTTGAGTTGGGTGACGCGGGAGGTTCAGTTGAGTTGGGTGACGCGGGAGGTTCAGTTGAGTTGGGTGACGCGAGAGCTTGAGTTGAGTGAAGGGACGTGTAGGACTCCGAGACTATTCGGTAGAATAACTATTATAGTTGGGTCTCACCAAAATTAAACAGGTTCTTCCAGACACTGTCATCTACGCTCTTCACATATTATTATCCAAGTTCTCTTCAATATTATTTCTCCCGTATCTTACGGCATTGCTTGTAGTATTTTGACGACATCATTTTCCATGATCTTCAAGGTTGTAACTCGTCCCACCAAACCTTTCTTCTCCATCAGTGCACTTCGCTGAGTTACCGTGACTCAAGTAGCGCAGGTATACTAACAACAATAATAATAATAACAACAATACCAATGGACACGGAGTAAAGTCCGAGGATCATGAACTGTGAGAATCATCCGCCAGATGGTGTTAAACGTGCAGATAATCTTTTACGACGCTTTGCAGCCTTCAGTGGAATAATACTACAATAATATTATATGAGGAGGCTGATGTCCCCCCACACAGGACTCCAGTACTCGATAGCGGCGGTGAATGATTTGATTGGAGAGGTTGGTATCGAAACGGAGGGAAAATGAATCAAATTATGTCGGCATATGTAGGCATAATAACATGCAGATTGCATCAATCATATTATGAACACCATTGTTCAATTGGCCTACGAGGCTTTCTTTCAATAAAAAACATCGAACGCAATCTGCCGCATGAATAGCGTTAGCGTGATCTCTACACATATACAAACTGGGCTCCTCTATTTGACTATAGAGCTAGGTAACATAACATTACTATTAATTGATCTCCTTATAATCATATACGGGAACTAAGGTGCTTATGAATTTATATATGGAAGGCGTACTTTTGCCATTGACTTGCCGGCAACACTACGGATCACTAACACTGTCAAGTAAACAATTGTGTAAAATAAATACATGAATATTTCACCAATGTTTATAGATTAAGCGTACATTTGTATATTGTTTTTCAGCACGTTTTGTACAAAGAGAAATATGACTTAAAACGTTGAGATAATTTACAAATAATGAGTTTATGTCAAGTATTACTGATTAATAGAGAAATATTTATCTGTTTACGATTTCATGTCGCAGTGATTTGATACTCTGCGTATGCGGATGTCATTGTTGAAACGTACGTTTTGAATTCCCTAATTAAGGGCGATTCCAACTCATAAAAGTAATAACGCGTTGAATATGAAGACAAAACTGGCATCGTAGATCGTTAAACTCGACTCGTCCTTTAGTCAACGAATTAAAACCTTGACCTCTATCATCGTGCATTGGTTGAAAACGCAGCCGTTGATATGAAGCTCAATCAACACAATAATGTTATTTGCCTCCTCGGCCGCCAGTGAAGCGGGCCGTTAACAATCACTTAACTGGCGATGGGCGGCAACAAGCGAACAAACACAAAATAACACAGTACAGAAGGTTATACATTTTAACTTGAAACATGTCACGACGGTTCCATACTATATGACACTGAGTCTACCCACGGTGCTTGCCAAGGACATACGCCCCTGTAGTCCTAACAATGGTCCTGTCATTCATTCTAGCAACAAAAATCCTCACGCGTCAACAGCAATCAAGCTCACAGAAGTCACTTCAACGAGCCTTTCCGACCCCATTTGTTCCCGACCCTCTAAACATTGCATTGTAAGAAGCCAAGAATTTGCAGCCTAGACGCCGGGAGCTGCATTTCTTTTGTTGGTGTCCCATTGTGCCAGCTTGAGCCGATGTTGATCTCACGCGGCAGATAGTAGATTGTTTGAGGCTCTTTGTAAGTTTTTGGTTTTCAGAAACTTGCAAGCAGCTTTCCTCGTAACTAAATTGCTTTAGTCTTGCGTCTCTTCTAAGAATAATCATTGCTGAGATGCTCTTTCAAACCTCTGTTCAAAATCGGAATCTTTAGGAGTGTTCTCAGACCCATCATCGCAACCTACAAAGACAGCAACTTGAATGATAGGCTCCTCTATCGTCTCCTTCCCAGACTTTTGCTAGTTGCGCAGCAGCTCTGCCAGTCTCTTCCTAAGAAATGGCCTGCTCTGAAGCAGCTGCATTTCATTAGTCCCCACATTCCAGGATGCGCAATTTTCTCTCACCGCCGCCTCTTTGAGGTGGCGGTATTTCAGGGGCCCGGATTGCCCGACGGTTTTTGCGGGGAGGCGTTGTCGAGGCGTCGTCGTCCTCTTTCCCGTCGTTTCCTGCTCAGAGCGCAGTCAAGGGTTGCATTGTTTTCATCGAGCCTCTCTAAAGTGCCAGAGTTTTTTACTCCTCGGCATTCACACTCGGGTGAGCTTGAGCGGCGACGGATGGGGCTGGTGGCGGGGGTTTCCTTTGTGGCTGCACTGCTTCTCCTCTGCAATCGTAGGCCTTTTATTTGCATGCCTGGATCTGCTTTGTGAAACCTTGCAAGGAATGGTGGAGGCTGCCTCCTCACACTACCCTCTCACGACACCACGTTCTGTAACTGCTTTTTGTGAATTCCTCTCAATGGATGCTTAGACGACCAAAAAGTACTTCAATGTCTCCATCTTTGGGTCGAAGCCAGGTTTTTGAATTTATTCCAGCTGTATTTTAATTTCTTCTCCGGAGTCCACTTGACGCATGATGTTTTCTAATTTGTCACTTTTCCAGCATTACTACTTTCTGAATACTCTTACATGGCTATTGGAAACACATCACAAGATGAAAGGAAATCGGAAGACTAAATAATGATTCGTATACATAAAAACCCATACTAAGGACATCAAAATCATTTTCAGATGCATGATCAACGAGTTAATAATAACAGAACAAATATCAAAGACTCATTGGTCCTATTTTAGTACACAAAACCTTCTAAAATTATATATAAAACTAAGAGGAATCCAAGTAGGATAGCGAAATTCTGCGCTAGGCTGATTTGTTCAGCTGTGAGATTCATTTTGGAATTTGCAGCACTTCTGAGCGACCAAAGTTCCAACAGCAATCGAGGCTACTTGTCACCCTGAGACGCTTGGTCTCAAGAACCGTTGACTGCAGGTACCCAGACGGGGCAGTCCAGGAAGCACACGAGCAGAGACGCAAGAGCCACAAGCAGCAAGTCGAGGGGCAGCAGACGTGCAGACACTTGATAATTCCAAGCAATTTCCGGCACTGACCGTCGCCTCAAGCGGGGCAAAAGTGGCCGAGACCTTTCTGGTTCAACGCCCGGAATTGCAGCAAACGGAAATATTTAGGTCGAACATGAAACAAATGTTTAACAGATAAACACCAAACCACAGGATCTCGGATGCAATGTAACTTTTACGTGCTTTCTTGTCAAATCATTGACCACTAAGTACTATTCTCCTTATATTTATTTATTTATAAAGGATTGTCTTTGTCCACAATAAGTCTTTTGATGCTCGGCTGAGTGGCACACTGACCTACGCCTATTGATGAACTGTCAAACACTGTCGCTTCCCGTGGATAAAAAGAAGAGAGTGTGAGCAGGCAGCGAAGACTGGGAGAACTGATGCAGTCTCGGTCTTCAAAGGAGGATGATGAGTTGATAGAGAATCCCACTTTACGGTAGCACGAAGCAGTCAGGAGGGAGGATCAGCAGCGTCACCGGTGGGTGTGGGTGGACCAGCGACCTACAGCAGCTTTGCGTGTCGTCCTCGTCTTCGCTTTATGGCTCCGGGCCTTGGGTTCGTGTCTTTATATACCACCTTAAGACAACACCCGTCGGCCCAACTGTCTCTTCTTCGAGCCCTGCTGGTACCAACCCTCAACAGTCCTCCCCTGCAGGCTGCGTTGCTATCTCGGGTGCTGCAGTTGCTGACGCTCGCGATACTGCCTGCGAGGCGACACCTGTTTCAAAGCCCTCTTATGCTGAAGGGTCGGCAGCAGCAGCCAGAAAGAAGATGATGAGGTAAAGGTAGAGAGGTACATGGCAAGCGGACCAACCTCCTCAATCTTTGCAATAACTTCACTAAACTTGGCTCCGTCTGAAGACACCACTGAAATTAACGCTCGTCGTAAAGCATCTGAATTGCGGCAGAAAATCAGCTCTTTTTCTCTCACCACCACACCCACCCCAGCCCACACCACAACCAGATCACCAACCAGCTGACGTCAGCACTAATGTGCGTAACATATACCACTCCCGGTGCCACATACCTAACACATGTTACACATGTACTTAACCCATCGTTTAAGCATGACTGTGCAAGTGCGTCAACTCTGTCCGCCACCTGCCAGCTGGTGCTCATATTGTATCTTACCCATTCATCCATTCTACACCCCCTGAATAAAGTTAAGCAAATGTACCCAGCTTCGAATGAAGATAAAATATTCAATAAACAGTATAATTGTCTTCTTAAGGTCAACTGTAAGATGAATTTGAAGGTACCCCCCACTTCCTTCTCCCCCCGTTTGCTCATCCTGGCCGTTTGCGTTGGCGACACGTGGCTAAAGATAGACTGCCAAGCCCGTTTGATTATATAAAGGGAAAGTTTGATGTGTTTCCTCAGGTCTTTTTACGTGCTTTTCTAAGCAGGGCGCGGTCCGGGCCTGTTTATTTCTACTAATCTACAGAAGGACGGACGAACAGACAGTCCGCCATGACAGGGCAGAGCTGACTGAAGCAACAGAACATGACCACTGTTGTTAGGTTACGGCAGTGTTCCATTAAGGTGCATCATAGAGACAAAAAGAAACTTCTATTTCCTGAGGGGATTAGGATATTAATAGAATAAAACTCTATCATGAACAATTCAGTGATCGTTCACCAAACTAAATAGGGTCGATTCATCTATGACTGACCACCACTTGTCCATCGAGAAAATCTCTCACAGACGGAAAGGCCGGCCATATTTCACAACGTGTTTGTGTAAACGTTGACAATAGCACACGAACTTTCTGAAGCTCTCAGAACTTTGTAGTAACTTACCACAAAGACATCGTTTGCTAACCCTTTTTAACTGTAAAGCATTTATTTTACTTCTGTGATTATTTTGCTATTGTGCCATATTGTATCGGATGATATTACATTAATTTGTAGAAAGAACCAGAAACCAATAAACACCGCATAGTTGTCATACTGTTTTCAAATGGGAATTTGCGTGCCCAATTTTTACCAAATAGCTGCATTGAGCGTATTGATGACATTTACTTGGCTTACACAATTTCCTACTGATACGCACCACCGAAGACCCGTCATGCGTATTTGAAGCTTTTGACTATGATTGAAGCCTAGTCTCGATAGTATCATGTCTTCCATGCAAATTGCCTAACTCTACTTGCGCCAGTTTGCAAGCACGGACAAAACCTTCTCTTTACCATGCAAGTTTCTTCATAAACTCTGGTCAATCAGGATCCGCCGGCTACAACCACAGTATTGTTGCTAATCGCAAACGAATTATCCCAGTGCGAAGTGAACAAAGATCTCTGTCTTTGAAAAATATAATCGATGGTCGAATGCCTCTGTTGACCCACAACCTCTTCTCCCCGATCACAAACGTATCCACTCGCTCCTTCGTGTCCGATCACGATCGTATCCACTCGCTCCTTCGTGTCCGATCACGATCGTACCCACCTCTCTTTGGACAAGCCTGCCACTGCATACATCGGCCAAGCAAAGAAATGCAAATAAGTTCACCCGTCGCCAGGGACTGAGATCTATGGCTTTTTAAGGCCAATAAATTATTGACCGTGCTCATCAATTATTCGACGAGAACATCCCTCACTGAAGGGGTGGCAACACACGCCCTTGCTGAGGGGAGGAGGTGGCTACACACGCCCCGAGGGAAACAAACGGTGCAGTGTGGTGGTGACGAATGGTGTCGTGGCCAAAAAGATAGTTTAAAGGTAACGGTATCCCTAGAGGAGCAACGCGCGTAGGAGCTGGTTCAATTTGGTAATGCATTCAGTACCTGTTGTTCGAAGTAGTCTCTCTTATCCCGGTGCGAGACGAGAAGAGGGACCTAACAGTCAGTTATTGAATATATTTACAATGAATACAAGACCAACTATTAATCGTTAAATGTATGCAATAGTTGGAGGTTTTCTGTCATTTATGCAATGGCCATTATATAAAATATTAGTGTTGAGGCATGGATTTGTACCGCCCTAATGTAACATCATTTTGAGCCAGAATTATAATGCTTATCATACACGATCGGCATGCAGTATTTGAATGACGATCGTGCATGATAAGCATTAAAATTATGTTACATTGGGCGGTAGAAATCCAAGTCAAACATTCACAAGCAATCAATACCCATTCACTAGAACTAGTGAGAGAATACGTCGATAGAGGTTTAATCGTAAGGAACCTATGAAAATGAGATTATTCGTTAGGAACCTATAAAAATATAAATTAATCGTGAGGATGTCATGACAAGATTACGACAATAAAGATAATAACTCATTCATAATTAGGTAATAAAGTCCTTTAATAGGAACGTTACATACACAACACTGTCAGAACTCTCGGAAATCCGGATAGTTTGTGAGCCCATCATCATAGAGGGGGGTTTATTGCTGCCAGAATTAGCATGTGAGGAGGAGCAACTGTGCAGCTGTTGCCCCTAACCCCTTCCCACACCACCTGCGCTGGTGGTGCCGCAACAGGTGCAGTGCATCGTCGGCACCACCTGCCTTCAATATTAGCAGCGTCTTATCGTCAGAATCAATCCCCAGGTACGTTCGTTATAGCTTCACACGGTTCACACCTTCTGGCGAGATGGGTAGAGACCGTCCAAATGAGGGAGTCTATTTCGCACGAGATGGCGCTGCTGCCGTAACAAATCGGATTCATTTCAGCAACATTTCCTAACTTCTGCGAAAAGTCGCTATACGTTCATATTAGCTCAGGATATTACTTACTTCGAGGGAGAGGTTAAATCACTTTGGTTCACATCACTTCTCATGTTCTATAATGTCTTGAAACCATCAAAATATTTGAGACTGGGTGGACAGACGAGGACACATTCTGCGACTGCCAAGAGGACAATGGACAGATTTGTGAACATTGAAACTATCTAGAGTAGCCTATTCCGCTTAGAGAATGGATGAAACTAATAAACTACCCTTTGTAGGGAGAATGATACATAAGCGCTATTTTTTCCCAAGAAGGGCCACGTGACCTAGACAGAATGGTCTCATTGTCGAAGCATGAAAATGCTTTATGACTGTGCTAAGGACAGTGCAGAGAGACCATGACCCTGGACGATAGTATTGGGCCTGAAGTCATGGCAACGGGTAAGAAGATAACTTCATTACTGTTCTAAGGGCAGTGGCCAGAGACCATGACCCTGGACGATAGTATTGGGCCTGAAGTCATGGCAACGGGTAAGAAGATAACTTCATTACTGTTCTAAGGGCAGTGGCCAGAGACCATGACACTGACGATAGTATTGGGCCTGAAGTCATGGCAACGGGTAAGAAGATAACTTCATTACTGTTCAAAGGACAGTGGCCAGAGACCATGACACTGACGATAGTATTGGGCCTGAAGTCATGGCAACGACTAATTCTCATATACAATACGTATAATCGTAATACTTACTTTCTTGATAAATGAATCCAAATCGAGCGTCTCCTCTTAAGAATCAGTTAATTAACGTTAAGCAGATAACTTCATGTCTCATTAATGCGGCGTCTTAAATTCTCCAATTTTGAAGCAACACGAAACCACGATTTTTTCGTCAGTCGTGAAACATGAAATTTTAAATGTAGTATAACCAGTATCTATAGCAACGTGAATAAGGAGCTGACCTACTGCAACAAGCAGAATATGTTTATATGTATAGATAGATAGAAGAACAGGCTGTGGAACTCATCACTTTGCCCTGTTTCATAAGCGAAGAACTGACAGGCAAAGATACGTTCAAAAGCGTACCATGACGATGGAAGGTTTGCTCATATCTCTGCAAAGAGACACCAATAAACGACCTCGCTACGTTATCTACATCAATATTA
>SDVV010039231.1:0-10651 GCA_016164225.1 Gammarus roeselii | reverse complement strand
AAGCGAATGGGCGGAGTTGGCAGTTGAGCCAGTTGCTATTTGCTGATGATACGACCCTGGTTGCGGATTCGGAGGAGAAGCTATGTAGGCTAGTGTCTAAGTTTGGTAGTGTGTGAGAGGAGGAAGCTTTGAGTGAACGTGGGTAAGAGTAAAGTAATGAGATGCTCGAGGACTGTCGATGCGAGCAAAATTAGTGTCACCCTAAATGGAGAGCTCTTGGAAGAAGTTCAGTGTTATAAGTATCAGGGCTCCAATGTGGAGAAAACTGAACTAGTGGAAACTGAAGTGAAGGCGCGAGTGGAGGAGGGATGTAAAGTGTTGGGTGCACTGATGAGTGTAATGAGCTGAAGGACGTTGGGGATGGAAGCAAAGAGAGGGCTGTATGAGGGTGTTGTTGTCCCAACTGTACTCTACGGAGCTGAGGCTAGGGAGGTGAGAGCAGAAGAGAGAAGAAAGTTGAATGTTTTCGAGATGAAGTGTTTGAGGAGCATGGCTGGAGTAACGCTGAGAGACCGGATCACCAACGACGTGGTTCGAATCAGAACAGGGATGGTGAAAAAGTTGAAAAACTGAGTAGATTTGCATGTGCTGAGATGGTTTGGGCACATGGAGAGGATGGATGGAGGGAGATTGGTGAAAAGGGTGATGAATGCGGAGGCGAGTGGTCGCAGGCCTAGAGGTAGACCAAAGTTTGGGTGGATGGATGGATGGCGTTGGGAAGGAGACATGAATGTGGAGGAGGCGAGAGAGCGTGCAATGAACAGGCGTGAGTGGAGAATGGTTGTGAATGGTTGATTTTAACGCTGCTCTGATGTGCTTTCCCTCCCTTGGCATCCCGCTGTCGGGATGGTCGTGGGTGGGGGGGGTCCCGGTCATTATGACGCGGCGGGGGTAAACCAGTGAAAACTGTCGGGCCCTGCTGCTGACGACGGTTCCTCGGTGCATTCGGGACCCAGAGTCTAAGTTGAGGGGCAACCGGCCGGACCCTTTAGCACAACAGGGCTAAGTTGTGTGAGTGTGAGCGTGTGAGGTGCACCTTGCCGTCGGCCACCCCCCTTTCTGGTGGATGCGGCCAAGTGTCTGTATCTGTAGGTATAGTATGTATGTATGCATGCATAGACATACAGCCATTTTCCCCTTATCAGGAGGGTGGCTAAGTTTGGCTGACACAAAGGGGGAGGCGCCCAATCTCCCGGCCACTAGACCACAGTGTCTTTGCCAAGGCTCAAACTTGCTTATAGATTTATACATATTTCTTTAAACATAGTCTATAAACACTTGCTAAACAATTAGAAAAACTACATTTTATTCTTCTAATTGTACAGTGCATTTTTTCTAAATGCATTCATTTCCATAATTCTCTTTGCACAACAACTTAGTCCTTTTCTTCTGTATCACCAACAAATAAGTCCACAATCCATTGGGAATTCTAGCCAAAGTATCTAAGTTGGCAGAAATATTCTTTGCTCATAACAAAATTTCTGCTGTTACATATCAATAAAGACCTGCTCTTTCAAGTGCATTGGTGAAAACTAGACATTCCTAACATATGGTGCCCAAAAGGGGAGTGTGGGGAGTCACCCCAAGTGATGATATATAATAGTAAAAACAAACATTCTTAGGAATGTCTTAGAGCAAAAGCAGGTAAATTAAAGACTTTATAGTCTGGTTTTGATAGTCAAAGGTAAGTCATTGTGAGAGAAAAAAGAATGAAACTTGATAGGCTAAGGACCCACACTAGTACTTCAGTACCTCAGAGATAGAAGATTTGCATGCTGTGTGCACAGTCCTGTTGCACCAGGTACACAGGTAGTCTTGCAAACCAATGCCCTCACCACAGTCACAGCCACATGCGGCGCACTCGCAGCCACTCAGGGGCAGGTTACCTGCAAGGATTTACCAAAGAAAATATAATAATTAAAGTTATATCTCATAGTGAAGAACATAGCTGATGAATTAATCAAGCAAGCCTCATTACATTCTTACCTTTGCAGTCCCCCAAGAGCTCAGTACACCCAGTTGTCAGGTGCACTGAGCCAGGAGAGGCCAGCACAGCTATGCATGCCAGCACCTACAAAGACTTAGCAGAACAACAACAGGAAGATGCTAGAAAGGATGCGCAGTATTGGCTTCCAGAGAACAAACCCAAAGCCACTCGCACAAAAACCCAAAGCCCAACTACAACCCTGCAGAAAACCATGAAAGCAAATACATATCTCACCTTTGCAGCCCCCACACAGCCCCCCAACAGGGCATGCAGGCAAGGAAGGCAGTATACCTTAGCGAGCCAGCAATCTAAAGAACAACACTGTATCAAAACTGCAGCAGGGCGCTGGTCGGTATCGAAACTGCAACAGGGCGCTGGTCCGGTATCAAACTGCATCAGGACGCAGAAACAAGCAACAGGACGATTCACAACACAGACTCGCCAACACGACTGGGATCGCATGACCCTGGCACTCAAACAACCTATTCCCCATGAACTCAGTCAACCCTGCCTTGAAAGCAGAAATGGTAGCAGACTCAACATCAGCAGCAGGCAGATCATTCCATATCCTGAAGCCTCAAACATTAAAAAACCTCCTTTCCATATCCATAAAGTGGTGGGCATCAAGAGTTTGAACTGATGTCCCCTCTTCCTACCATCCAGCAACCTTTGGAATAGAATGGACAAATCAAAACCCTCCGAGTCACAATGTAACCGTTGGCGTTGACCAAGGTTCACGCAGGTCGGACAAATACGTTGCCCTTTGTCTCTATTGCTGTAGTATGGCTCTATTTTAAGTGGAAGAATGAAGGACAATGAAAAAATATAAGCAATTAAATGATGTACTCTGAAAACTTGGGAGACAATGAGATGAGGCAGGATTGTTGAGGCTGAATGCTGAAGGGGATTAGGTGTGAAATGGGAGGAAAGCATGGACAGGCAGGTGATCAGCTGTCTTGAGTGGAAGACAGGGTGCTGAAAGGGAGAATATAAAGGGAATCATGAATATGTGAATAACTGACCTGTCAATCCTTTCCAGAGGGAACTGTTGGGATAGTTCTAACACATTCTTAAATATAGGCAAGCAGACCAGACACCAGAAGCCTTAAATTACCTGGTAAACAGGTATGAATGAGGTTACAGATATACACAGTATTTACATAATTTTTGGAGTTAGTAACTCCCACGTGGCCTCAGCCATAGGAACTTCTAAGTTCTTAGCAAAGTGGATGCCTGGAAAATTAGTCATGATGAAATAACTATTTACAATGAAGCAAGACTGGGTGTCTGGGGTGGATAGCACTATGGATAAAAGTTTCCAATACGCAACCCAACATGCAGGTGCATGCCGATACAAGTGAAGCAAATGGAGAAGCAAAGGAACTTGAGAAAGTGCAACAAATGCACAAAATATGTGGAAATAATAATAGCAAACAGCAAACTGTTGAAAGGAAATGCTGGTAAATGAAGGTAGCAGATAATAATTCAAACAAATCAAATAAATGGCAAATAATCAATAATGATGATCATATGCAAATGACATCAAATAGTAAGCTGAGCTGAATATCTCATAGATCCATAAATAAAGTACTGAATACTTGACAGTAAACAAAAGCTAAAAATAATGAGAAGGTCATCACTGATGGTTTAATCAACAATGTAAATGAATATCAAAGTTAATGGATCTATGCTCACATTGAAATTAGTTTGATAATAAAATGAATGAATGAATGACAGAAATTCAAGACTCATCAAATAAACCGTACATTACCCACCATGAGCAAGCAAAGCATAAAACTTTAGCTATGCACTTACCTAGGTGAGAGAGTTCCCTCACTGAGGAGTGGCTGGTATTATTCTGAAAAAGTGCGGGCACACAAAAATACTGGCAAATATAATGAATGGGCAAAGGCTCTGAAAAGAACAGAAATGATGATAAGTAAAGTGTATAAAAACAGGCAACAATTGTTAATTCATTCATGAACAATTTGGAAGTGAAAAATTATAGTGAAGCAGAGACAGAGATGGTTTGGGCTGTAAACAATTACATTATGTTCCCTGGTAACATAACCCCCCACCAGCACAAGCCATCTCTGTTGAAAAACTTTGCCAATACTTCTGTTATGTGCCAAGCAAACAAATATTTCATAGTATTTACCATGCTATTTACATAATACACATGAATGGTAACTCTGTTTGATCTATCCAATACTCGCAATCCTTGTTCTTAGTTGCATGATCAGTTCTGTACTTGCAATGTATAGTCGTTAAGACATAGTAACATTTATCACATCACAAGTTGTTATTACTCATTACAAATTGAAATAAGAGAAAAAACAACTGTTACAATACCCAATCACCAGAACAACCTGCGCCAATTGACACAATGGGGATATTTGAGATGACTGAAGGCTTATTAAACACTGACATGTTCTACATTCATGACTAGTGGTTAAGTTGGAATTTATGCAATAAAATACTAATTGAAGTTTGAAAGCAAAGCAAAAAAATTAAAGCTATTTAATTAAATGTCATCTCATCTCCCCCCCCCACCAGCTCTGCAGTCTCTCTCAAACCACATCTGGTATCAATAAACCCTACCAATTTTTTCAGTGTGCATTGCAGACATAAAAAAAAATCAAGCCACAAGCACCTGTCAACATTCACAGATATAGAAAACAATGTATGTTTCTTCAGTTCTAAGACTCTTGAGACAAACGCAAGTATAGAAGACAAGTAGTGAATATTTTGCAATAAAACACAATGATTAATAATAAACATCGCTAACAAATAAATGTCATTACTTTCTATGAAATAATCTTTCTAATATTTTGGGTTGGACATTAGGTAATGCCAAGACTGATCAGTCCTTTAGATCATGTCTGAGGTCTTTTAGTTTGCACATCATCACATGAACCAGACAAACCAGCACCTGAGTTGCCCAAAATTGTGTGCATTAAATTTTTCTTAATATTATTTAATTTTTCCAGCCTGCTATTTACTGCAGTAGAAATTGAAAAAACACCAAAAGAATATGCTTCATCAATAAAAACTTCCAATTCTGAAACTGTGCATGGATTTGGCGATTCTGAAGAGGGTTCAACAACATGAATCTGTTAGTTTACTTGAGAAGTTGATGATTCAGGCTGGTACTCAGGCTCTGGAACTTCCTCAGGTTCATCAATCGTTGGAAGGTGTAGCGAATCTCAAAAAATTGCATCATCATCTGATGTATCCAAGTGTTTAAACCCAATATCAGAGGACTGTCTGTTATCCTCAACATTACTAATAGAAAACCCCACATTAGGGTCACAGCAAGATGAATAAGATACCCTCTCTGGAGGTTCGCCATTAGAGAAGTCATCAGGGGGAAGGGAAATTGAGGGTGCTTCAATAGAGGACATTTCCAAGATGTCTAGATTCCAATCAAGAAGTGTTGGGGGATAGGGTAGAGCAGGCAATGGAGAGTAAACTGGTAATACATTTTTAGGTTCAGGGACCAAAACAAATGAAGTGACTGGTTGAATGTCAGTAGGATGTGAGGGCTGTTATACACCAGGATTAACTAAATTATCCATAGTTAAATTAAATTCAGATTCATTAGATGAGGAAATTTTCAGATTGGAAGAATCTGATGTTAATACATCTGCACACAACTCCCTGACTTTGATGAAATCTCTTTTAGCTTCAAATGTACAACCAGCACAACAGTTATTATTTGAGGTCGGGTCTTTTATATAAATGAGTGGTACCTCACAATTATTTTTAGTTCCAAATCCTAGGAAAGGTGAATCAGTGCTCACACTCTCAACACTGGAGAAAAACATCAAATCAGAGACAGCATCAGGACCAACTACATCTCCAGATTCACTCCCTGACAAAGAAGACTCATCAGTATCAGAAAAAAAATCCAAAGTAAAGTTGAAAAATTTATTGGAGAGGTTACTTTGGTTAGCATCTGGGTCAATGTTGGGGAAATCAATTTTGATGGAGTTCATTGAGTGGAAGTAAGGGTTACAAGAGATGTAGCTGGGTGGCATCTTATACACATGTAGATCACTATGGTGCGCTCTAATGACTGAACTGGATAGAGGGTCAGAAAGTTCATAGGTTACCCCATTGCTATGGACTTTGGTTGTTTTAAATGGACCTTTGTAATTAGCTGTGAATTTATGAACATTCAAATTCCTTGGTTTATGGATTTTCATTAACACTGTTTGACCAATGGAAAATGGTAAAAATTTAGGGTGTCCATCCTTCCACCTCTTCTCCAATTCAGTTCTGACTAATGGTAAGTTTTGAGATACATTGTGCGATTTAGACAGTAAAAATTTTGATGGTGACATAGGAAGCTCTGAATGAAAAGTGTTATTATACGTTATCACTGAACGGGGCAGATGATCATGCCAATCATTCGTTTTCAGAGATAGGCTCTTCAAAAATCCTTGGATGTTTCTATTTACACGCTCGCATGCGCCATTACTTGCAGGATGATATGGAGTTGTCAACTGATGCGTGACACTCACACTGTCAAGAAATGTGGAAAATTCTGTCGAAATAAATTCGGGACCATCGTCCGTCAGTAATTTTGTCGGGACTTTAGGTAAGAAAGGAAAGATCTGAAATTTCAAAGCATCAACAACAGTGGCACTCTTTTTGTTTTTGATGGGGACAGCTGCCACCCATTTTGAGAAATGGTCAACAATGACCAAGCATCCAATGAATCCTTTAGGGGTATTAGGAAGTGAAACCAAATCAGCAGCAACCAATTCAAAAGGATAGCTTGATGAAATTTTGAGAATTGGAGGGATGATAGGAGTGGAAGAAATTTTGAATAGCTGACAATGAGGGCAAGTTGTGCTTACATCGCTGATAATTTGGAACTTAGATGGATGCCATTCAAGGTTGGGAAGAAGGTCCAGAATTTTGTCTCTACCAACATGGGCAAAATTAAAATGGAGTATCATAACAAGTTCAAGGAAAATTTTAAATGACAAGACTATTACAGAGGCCGAATTTGAATACACAAGCATATCATTCACAATGGACAATTTAGGTGAATGCTTGACAAATGAGGCAACCTGACAAGACCATTGCTTTGTATGTATGGACTGCTTTATCAGGCTTTTCATGCATTTCAAGACTGGAACTCTGGTTTAGATGGCTTTGATGATTTCATCAGATAATAATGATGATATTCCAGTAAGGGTATTTGACTGGCCTGCTATTTCAAATCTGATATCATTGTTTATTAAGGAAGCAGCCAATTGGTGAGATTCTGAATTTTGATTGAAAGATACCAAAAGAATCAACTCTTTAAATTCTGTTAGCAGGTCTCTAGAAGAGAGACAGGCAATTACTTGTTGATTTTGCTTGCAAACATGATGGTGAAGGTCAATGGGAAATTCATGGTCAGTCAAAAAATCCAGTCCAAGAAGAAAACAATGTGGCATGACAACTGATTCCACTACTGCAAATTTATATGGCTTGGAAATTTCATAATTACCAATTTTAAAAGAAAGTCTAGCTGTTTGGGTGACGCGACTTCCAAAGCCAGTTAAACCTATAATGTTACAACGGTGTTCATTAGTAATTGAATAGTCAGAGTTATTAAGGGAATTTAATACATCCAGTGAAATGAGACTTATCTCAGCCCCCGTATCCAACACAGCACAAAAGAGCTTGCCAGAAATGAAACATTGACTAGGGGCTGAGGACAATCTTTATGCTTATAAGAGTCTATTCTTTCAAGACCTTCCAAATGATATCTATCTTCATCATCACTGTCACTGGCATCAGTTGTTGCAAATCCCACAACTGCAGCTGGAACAGGTTCAGGTGAAATGCACACATCAACAATGTCTAAGAGGTTGACTGAGAGAGGAGAATAATTTCGAACTCCAATAAGAGGATTGAAATGGATACCTCACATGCATTGCAAATGAATAATTTTTCAAAGTTGGCAACTTGATACACAACTGGCTGAGAGGTCCAAAAATAAACACAAATTTAGACTTTATAAAGGTTACTAACAGCAAGGAGAACATCGGAAGATGGAACCTCTCCCTCAAGACGAATCAGTCTAAATTCCTTCCTAGATAATCTGTCTAATTTAAGTTAATACCGCTCATGATGGTTAAGTAATTCATCAACAAGCTGCTGACGCAACAGAAATATATTTTTAGGTAAGCTGGGGCTGTCACATATTCTAGACAATGTTTGGTGAAGGCTGATAAATAAAGAATCACCTCCTCCAGGTGCAGGATGACCATCTATCACAAGACCCTTGTATAGAACAGCAAATGTGTCTGAATTGGTTCTTGGCATAATGCCTTAAGCAAGCCGTGACAAGGCATCAGCTGCACTATTGAGATGTCCTGGGGTATATCGAATTTCAAATGAAAAATCAGCTAGTTCCTCTACTGTGTGGGCTAATCTTGAACAAATGAGCTTCATATTGTGCAAATGAACCAGTGGCTGATGGTCTGTACAGAATGAATTCAACACCATAAAAAAAAGTCCGAAAAGTTTTCCCTCTCCAGCGTAAGGCTGTGAGTTCTCTATAAATGGTAGAATAATTTAATTGAGTGGATGAAAAGGTCATGGATGCAAATCCAATCACCCGGTGACTCTTGCCCTGCTGCTGAACCAAATATGCACCAGCACCAGTGGCAGAAGCATCTACCCACATTTCAAGTTTATGAGAGGAATCCGAGTAGTCTGGGTGAGCAAGTTCAAGGTCAGTCATCATTTCTCGTTTGAGGCTATCAAATGCATTGGTCATTTTGGGAGTCCAGGTCAGCACTTTCGAACGTCGGCCAGCAATAAGACAAGACAATGGTTTTTGAATAGTGGAACATTGAGGCAAAAATTTACACTGGAATTGATGAAACCTAAAAATTCTTACTAAGGGCACCAACAGTTTAAGGTTGGGGGAATTTTTTAATTTTTTCTATATAGTTAGGAGTCTTCTGACACCACTCTGGCTAACTATGTGACCAAGATACTAGACCTGTGGTTGAAACCATTCACACTTGAAGGGTTTAATTTTGATGTTATAGGAATGTAGAGTCTGAAGGACTTTATGAACTAAGTTGAGATGCTCTTCAAAGGAACTGCCCATAATAAGGATGTCATCTATATAAACTATTACTTTATTGGAGGGAAATGAAGATGAAACCGCTTGTATTTCAGTCTGAAATGCTGAAGGAGCATTCCGCAGTCCAAAACTGAGGCGTTTAAACTGCCAGTGGTTATGAGGGGTAGAGAATGCAGTGAATGGGGGCGACTCTTCCTCTACAGGAATCTGGTAATAACCTCGCACAAGGTCAAGGCTAGTGAAAAAATTTGTCCCATGAAGACCATAAATTGAATCCAAAAGGTTAGGCATGGGAAATTTATCAGGAATGGTAACTTTATTGAGCTGCCTGTAATCAATGCACAAGCAAACGGAACCGTCTCTCTTGCGGACAGGAACTACGGGCAAAGACCAAGGAGATTGACTAGGTTCTATTATATCAAGAGAATTAAGTTCAAGGCATTGACGTTCAATTTCATCAGTAATTGGTGCAGAAAAATGTCGGGGCCTTTGATAAATGGTAGTATTATTGTACAATTTGATGTTATGTTTTGTGACACTAGCATGGCCAATGTCAGAATCACCGGTGCTGAAAACACCCCTAACTTGCTGTAGAATTGAATGTACCTGTGCCCTCTGCTCTACAGTCAAATTTGCAAGCTTAACTTGGATTTCCAACTTGCTATCAGTCAAGGGTTTGGTTAAATGTGCCTCTCCGTCATCGTCAGGCAACTGAACCATCAAGTTCAGAGTTCCCAGGACATCCCTTCCTAATGGTGGTTTCTGACTCAAGTGCAGTCATTAATACAAACTTCTGCTCAATACTAAATACACTTGGGAAACTGCTGAGTCTAGACTCAAGTTTTGGGTCTATGTCATCATTGGTATATAGCATAAGATGATCATTACTAAGGCTAGTGTTGACATATTAAACGGGAATGGGTTGGGTGCTGCCAGGCTTGAGGTGCACGTCCGTTGCAGCATAACATCAAACATCAGACAACATCTTTGACTTGGGCCTACCTGCATCATCAAGATAAATGTCTAATTTGGCACCATTTTCAAGGTGCTTGGTCAACTTCCTATAACATACGTCAATCTCTAGGCCATTGGCACATAAAAAATCCAATATGGTACGGGAAATTGAAATTGTTCCCGTACCATATACTAACTGGTTACCTAACCCTTCAAATATTATGATCTTAACGATCTTAACGCTCCCGTGCCACTAATAACTGGGTGTCTTAACGCTCCCGTGCCACATAATAACTGGAAATTGAAATTGTTCCCGTACCATATACTAACTGCTGACAAGAGGACAAGAGGTGTTTTACTGACAAGAGGAAGAAACATTTTAATAACAAGAGGAGGTGAAGTGGAGTGAAGCTCTTTTAATTTTCCTAAAACCTGTTTTAATGTGCTGAAACTTTTTAATGTGGATTTTTATGGAAAAGAAATAAAATTTGAAAATCATTTTTACTAAACAAGAATTATAATAGCTCTGCGGAGAACAATGGTTGGAGCGAGTTGTGCGGTGGTTGGGAGGGGGAGTGTTTTTGTGAGGGGTGACTTGCTGAGGTGTCAAG
>SDVV010039230.1:0-10651 GCA_016164225.1 Gammarus roeselii | reverse complement strand
GTATTAGGATAACTTATTGCAACTGTACTCAATCTAATCGTACGATGCTCCCAAACTCGTCTCTAGAGCACGAACATTTCTGGACCTCCATTCATCTTCCGTTAAAAGCTATTCGTTCGGTATAAGGAATATTTTCATGCAACTCTTCCTATGAAGAACTGTTCATTTAGCATTTAAATGCAAGTTTTTCCCGTGAATTATCACAAAACTCTTTTTGTACCAGCCCATAGACTGAATCAATAAAACAAAAAACTTCGTTCCCGGGCTTATGTTTAGAACACGAGAGTCATGGCTTCAGTAGGCAAGTAGGACGAAGCAATACCGATTATTTATAATTGAGACTTGTATATTAAAATGAATCTAGATGGATAATGCAATCAAATTGGTTTACTGCATGCATCAATTAGGCTAATGAGATATAACTTTAAAAAATAGATATATATCTGAAACGTAAAATTTTCGGGAACATAACATAGACGCTCGGTCTCGAGTAAGACAAGGGGGCTCTCAACCTCTACGCCACAACGCTGCGTTGTCATTGTCCAGCCTCAAACAATAACATGCAGCACATTAGGCGGGCATTACAGCACAGTATGCCATACCGCCTGTGAGGAAGACTGGGATGCATTTCGTGCTGACGGCAGGAAACACAAGTATTTGCTCTTCAGTATATATTATAGTTGGGTGATCGTACGCTTATATAAGGTTTACTGAAGCATTTGTATTTCAATGATATTTACTTCTGTGGAGTTTCAAAGATAGGGAAAGTTTAACAATGTTTGGTGTACCTCATTTATTTTACTTTCCTCTGGGTTTCGGCGTCCTGAACAGGTTTTGCCAATGAGGATGATCAAGGTTTTGATGTACATTTGCGATTATTTTAGGAATTACTTTCACTGCTAAGATGAAACGAGTTTCTTGATTCATTGATCAAACAAAATGTACGCGAATGCAGGAAATGTTTTTACTAGTACCTAATAAAATGAACCGTATCCGTTGATCAAAACTTTAAAATTCTGTTGAGGTTTTGTTAAAATAAATTGTATTAAATTTCCGAAAAATCAAGCCCCTGCCATAGATCTCGTCGTCATCCTATCAGAAATAAACAACCACAATATTAGAATTTGCTTCCATTATGTGGTGGATAGGTAGGATGACCTCATTCCTGGCTTCTGATGCACATCAGCCTCTGCTTAGCTGCTCCCTGGCGGCCACTGCTTCATTCAGCGGGCCTCTATGATGCTGAATTTCTTCTTTGGATCCTTGTGTTGGGGATACCTTTATGCATATGTTTGACGACCTCATCGAATGGTGCAAATGATTAGGTCAGCTTAGAACGAATACAATTCTATATAAAATGTAACAAAACTAATAGCTGTGATCAAATATTGGATCTTCAACATAATGTACCCTGAGGTAATAGAATAAATGGATTTTTCTTCAGGGAAAAGACGTTGAAGCATTCATTTGCACTTCTATGATTGCCCTAACACATGTTTGTGATACAGGAATCTGGTAGTGGAAATAACCCAAAAAATGGATGTGGGGACGATTACAAATGCATCAGTTGTGCTGAATAACAAATTCATATTCGAGAAACCCACTAATTTTATTTTCGTAATATCTTATACGACTACAGTTGAATTTTTGGTTAGAAGTGTTGCTGTGCTTGTTGCTAACCACACAAAGTACAGATCACGGAAAAATAATAAAATTTAATTTCAGTACGGTAGGTTTATATGAAACGTAGAAAACACATTGCAGGAACAACATATAACATTGAAACACGTGGCTTGGAGAAAAAACTTCCTCCGTGTCCGCTTCTCGGTGTTTTCTGAAGTATTACAACGCAGCTGCAATCTACTTCAACATTGCACAGATCCTTCTGAGTCCATTCGGGGCATTCGTGAAGTTGGCCAACCCTTGCTTCAGTTCGTGTACAGGGTCACTCAGACGTCAGGCAAGGAACTGGCGTCTGTCTGACTCTCCGATTCATTTTACCCCGTAATTGTTCCGTTGAAACAATTCTAATACTTGAGGACATTATCATCAGAAAGTTCTGAATCTTAAATTCCTGCTAATTGCAATGACCGATAAACGAATTGTCAGGCCTCGGGATAACGTCATTGCTTCATCAACCAAGATTAATTGAGCGTCTCTTAGCAATACAATTTCTTATTGACGTTCAGGAGTGTGTTTACGCGAAAAATAATATGACAGATGTTAATAACTGCCATGCGTATTATTTCAATGCCAATAATAATGCGTATGCCACATCATCAACTATATGAAGTGGTTACATCATACAATTATAATTATTCGACATGTCATAACATCACAAAGTGATTGTCATTAAATAAACTAATTTTTTCTAATATCTGATAATGCCAATAGGGCCAAATTATGTGAAGCAAAATGACGTTCATTTTATAAGTCCAACTATGGCAACGAACATCAACTCGACCAAACTAACTTGATGTAAATTTGGGTAATCCTAAAACGATATCAAAAGCACTTGTGTGCGTTGATGTGCTTGTAAGACAGTCAGAACTCTTATAGTTGCATGCGCCCTCTTAGACGCCTCAACTATAGAAATCGATTTACCATTTTGATTGCTGGATTGTCAATCTCTGTTAACTCAACTTTCTGCGACTGTGTCTTTCTACAAAATGTAAGAGCTTTGCAATATCCGGAAATAGTCCCTGTCATTATTGAAAAAACAAAAGTATCAATTCGCCATGACCGAAAGGGCGTTGGTTTCATCAACAAGTTCATGCAGAACGAGCGTTGGTCTCAGAAAGAACAATGACGGGCAGGCTGATCGGGGGTTGGAATCGGCATCAACAACGGCGGCGCATGATGTTCCTCTTAGCTTCAGCAACGATAGGCTGAATAAGAGTCGGTTTCAGCAGCAGAAACGAGAGCGTGAACGTTTATGTCTCAGCCTCAACAACGACGAGCTGGATGCGCGTTGATCTCTACACCAACAACGACGGGCTGAATGCGCGTTGATCTCTACACCAACAACGACGAGCTGAATGCACGTTGATCTGTACACCAACAACTACGGGCTGAATGCGCGTTGATCTCTACACCAACAACGACGGGCTGGATGCGCGTTGATCTCTACACCAACAACGACGAGCTGAATGCACGTTGATCTGTACACCAACAACGACGGGCTGAATGCGCGTTGATCTCTACACCAACAACGACGGGCTGACGGGCGCTGTCTTCTGTATCAGCAGTGACGGACTGAACGATTCGGGTCTCAGCAGTACGACGGGCCGAACTGATCTTTGTATAAGACCCATGAGCGTCACATTGAAAAAGCGTAGGTCTCAACCCTTGCAACGACAGATAAAGGCAAGATGGTATCAGCACCAACTTGAAAAAGTTGACAGAACGTTAGTCTCAGCAACAGAAACTGTCTAAACTTGTATCGGGCTGTTAGAATTTAAAATGAGTGCAGCTGCTATTGGACGGTATAATATAATTGACAAAGGGCGCTAAAGATGAGTGATAAACCACCCAGCAGCTAGTGTGGTCACTGGATCCTTCCATTTGTTGAAATCTGAATTAACCATGTAATAAGGCTATTTAACCATACTACAGTGAGCGTTACCATATTATGACGGCAAAGCCCACCTGATTGTCGGCAAAGCAATACGCGTTTAATAATGCAGTAACGATCGGTATGGCCATTGTATGAGTTTGGTTTCAGCTTGTTGGGTAATGGGATGGGTCCTTCAACCCTTAGTGACATCAGTAATGGCTGTTAGTCGAAGAAGCTCAGTTGCTCGCTTTACTGATCTACTGTAACATCATATGATTTTTTTCCTGCACACAAGTTTAATAATTACATTTTACAACAACAAAAAATTAGCGCGGGGTACCGCTCCTGAAATGGTCAATAGATGCCGATAAGTTTCCCTGATTTATTCTGTCATGTCACCAATGTTAGACAAATACCGGGCTGGTAATAATAATCTGTTTGAGGAGATGTTAGTCGTAGGCAGTGTTAGCTCGATCGTGTACCTAAGATATATTCCCATAACGTTGTCTGAGTTTCAGAATATGAATAATAATGAATGAATCAATAAATATGTCTCGATAACGTGTTTTTCCGTACTTCGACTGTCACATCTGCATAGATAAGTCGTGGAAGATGGTTCAACTTTATTCGTCTGATGATAGCATCTGCAATTTCCACAGAAACGTTCCTAACTTCTCTGTGAATAACACAAGTGGATTCAACAGCCTGGTTGACCCTTACAGCCTAGTCCGAAACCAGGCCCAAGATGTTGAGACTGGATAGTGTGCAGTTCACCCTCATTTCTTTCTGGGGCTGACATAACGAGAAGTCAGGAGACGATGATTCTTGAGCGGGATTATTACTTACATTCGTAGCCCAGAATAATTAGTGAGAGAGCAGAGCAGGATACAATTCATGGCGCTCTTAGCTTCGAGCTGTTCAGGAAATGCTCCCTCAGCAAAACATATTGGATGTTTTCAAAAAGTCACAATCAATGGAATTTGTGGTAGCTCGAGTTCAACGCAACGATGAATATATGTCTAAAAATGAAGACATTTACATAAGCTTTTGCTGTTATGATTATTCAATCCGAATTCCCCGATGCAATTGATTTATAACAATTTTGTAATTGTCGACTAAATTGCTTATCGAGTTTTCTGTGTCAGTCTTCAACGGGTGGTCCGAATAATAAACGAATCGAAGTGGCACATACTTTTTTTTATAAAATAATGATTGCAGTGGGTAGTTCCCGCTTCAAATATGTGCCATCATGATCGATGGATGATTTAGAAATCAGTTGAATGTTATACGAAATTCAAACATTATTTGCGTCGCTATATCGTTGACCTAATTAATATCGTTGACTTAAACAAAATCGTTTATTTAATTAATATCGTTGACTTAGGTAATATCGTTCACTCAATTAATAGCGTTGACTTAATTAATATCGTTGGCTTAGTTAATATTGTTGACTTAATTAATATTAGTTTCATAACAAAAAAAGGTGCTACATCGAAAAATTTCGTCCGCGCTTTTCCCCAGAACCTAATCCACGACTTTGCTTTCCTCAACTGGAACCCTAGTCCTCATCAGGCACAGGATTCTTAATCCTCATCAGGCAAAGGAACCTTAATCCTCACCAGGCAAAGGGACTCAAATACTCATCAGGCACAGGAACCCTAATCCTCGTCAGGCTCAGTAACCCTGATCCTCATCAGGCACAGGAGCCCCAATCCTCATCAGGCACAGGAACCCTAATCCTCATCAGAAACAGAACCCTAATCCCGCGAATGACATCACTTAAATCTCCTCACTATCCCCATATTCTTCGCCTCACTGACCAAATGTTTATAATAGTTTAATAATTCGAAAACTTTCCTGTCCACAAATTTGCTGCGAGGCAACGGCTGGGATTTAAGGCGAGGCGCAACTGATTGCTGCCCCAGAAGGGTTTGGAGGGAGGCGGCAGAATTCATATACATTTTCCATTTAAAACTTGATCGCAACATCTTTTCCGATAGCTTCTCCACTACTTGCTACAATGCAGGTCGTTAGTTTGAGTTGTAATAAAATAATAATTAAAGTCTCCTGTTTCGTCGAACCTTCACGGGAAATTAGTAATACATTTATTTTTACGACGAGATAGAGGACATGGATTAATTCATAATAACTTCTATTTGAACGATGACGTGACGTCAGAAACAAATACTCTTGCGTCAATGTTATGCAATGAAGGGAAGTCTCACTATTTGACCATATCATGGTTTATGGATGATCTAAATATGGCCCGTCCCTCGTCGATGCTGCTGAAACAATAGGTCTTCCGTTATAGGTATGAGTGCTCGTGTTTAGAAAACATTCAAATACTTTCGATCTGTCTCCAAATGCATGACTAAAAGTGCACTTTGAAGTTGCTCAATAGGCGTCCATTCGTGAATCTATTGGCGGGAAATATGCCATCTTGGAGATGGCGTAGTGACAATGGGTAATGCTAGTGCAAAGGAAGTAAGTAATCAGTGTTCTACAGGCTTGGCACATAATAAGTGCACTCATGGCGATTGACCTAGCAATAACTCATAAATGAGATACAGTAACTGATTTGTGTATAATGAGAAAATTTGTATCTATATGAAATCCAGAAGCACTTTAGGTTGGTTCGGACCGACACGATATCCTCATCAAGGTTAGTGAATATTATTAGTAATTGAGAGCAATATGCATACGTCGAGTCGTTGCTGAATGGGGGTGAAGTTATGTTCACCAAACAATAACTGCAACCTCTTCTGCGCAAAAAAATCTGTTAAACTCGCGTATCAAATTTGATACAGGATAAATATTCAAAGGGTTTTGCATTTATCCACTATGTGGGAACGTCACCTCAAATTTCACCTTTAGCTGCACAAAATCTCGGTTGCGTTCATGTTGATCCACCTTCCATGTTAATGAGCAATTTCCATAATGACACGATTCTGAAAAAAATCCTATTACGACATTCACCCACACTTTTAATGGGTGCAATACGAAAAATACCTTCATCGTTGTATTGCGCGCTGTGCAAAAATTCTATCAAATTTGTGTAAAACCTTCGCCGACATTGTTCCGTCGATGCGGAATACTGCAATGATGAGGGTCTTTTCTTCCCTGTACTTAATTATTTGGAATAACTGTGCGACCAACTTGTTCCTGATGCCCACAGTCCGTGGATGTTTTTAAGTAAATCAACTCACATGGGTTTCCTTATTTTCGAATTTATAATTATATATCCGACTGATGCTTGTTGATAACAGTAACGGGCACACATGCACTCATCTCGAAGTGATAGATTCTTGCAATTGCATCCAATCCCTGCTCTTCTTAATGAAATTTCTTCTCGTAATATTAACGAATGTGTTAATTATTGACAATAGAACAAAGGGACCGTGGACCGATCTCCCCGAGTGCTCCGGACACTCGATCGGGTATTGTAGTTAGAACAAAATAGTTAACGAGGCATTTACAAAAAGTAACCTATTGCTGACGTGAGTTTCGGCCAGCAACCGTTGCCAATCAACTAACAGCTCTCTCCATTTCTGACGTCACTTACGGCTAGTAACCGCTGCTAATCAACGTAGAGCTCTCTCCCTTTCTGACGTGAGTTTCAGCCATGTTGCCAGCGGTGAGGATCGTATACTTATTAGCATTAGTTTCCTCGCTACTCTAATATGGTATTACAATTATTGTTCCAGTCTGGGCATCGTGGAGAATCCTAATTATGTCGGGCTTCCTAAGACGGGATCAGAGGCATCGATCTCGTGTGACTCTTCGAAGAGATTTGTACGAACAAATGTAATCACTCGTTGAGTTGCGCTGCAGGAGGGTCGCAAACACATTGAATGAGAGCAGATTATCAGCTCGGAAACATTAATGATTTACATTGAATTCACATTGTTAAGTGTTGGATTAAAGCAAAGAAATTAATCAATCGAAACATGTCCGACTATATATGAATTCACTGGAGCTGCCTGTTGATGACAGTGGGGATCAGATCAATTCTGTAATAACTCGGGAGTACCAAGGATTCATTCAGTCGGTGAGCAGTAAGTGGTAAAGATCCACAGATGATCCTGGCATTACTGCATTTTATCTTTGGTGTTGAATGCTCGGTAAGTAATTGCTGTGTCCCAAAGGAATGATCTCATTAATGTGTTCATCAATATTTTATTGATTATCTAATATCAGGACGATTAATTCAGTCGTGCCGCCCCAGTGGATCTCTAGAAGACAATTATGTTTGCCATGACAACCTTTCGTGACTTTCAATGTGTTAATACTTCATCTAATTCCGGATCGTTTCCAGATTGTTAATTTCCCTATGAGTTTCTAACCTATTAACTGGTATGCTTAATTAATGCTAAACCAATTATGTCACCATGTTGCGCAAGTTTCATGAGAGTAACGGATCATAAAAGTTCCTAAATACCGGGCTTTTTAACATAGCGAGAATAAACGCCTTTTTCACGGTTAGACGGGTGGGGGTTGAAGGGATATATGATCATAATACATAGATTGTTCCAAAATAATCATAGGCACATTGCCTGAAAAGATGTCATTATCTGGTTAGCCTAAAGAGAGGCTGTCTGTTTTATCGTGAATGCTTCATTTACTCTCTGCTTTCGAGATAAAAAGCCTGAAGAAAACTGAAGCGCCCAATACGATATTATGGCATGGTGCTTCCATTGGTAATATATAGAATAACAATATCTCTTGCTGTGACGAGCACGGAATTTAATAACAAACTTACAATTTATTTATTCTTAATAGCGAATCATGTCCCTAGTTTAGTTTTGTGTTGCTTTTTTGGAAATGATTCGATATAAATTGGGTGGATTCCGAGTATTAACAATGAGAGGTAATAGCCAAGTTTTTTCATACGCGATCTGAAACTGAAACCATATTAACTGCATAAATCTCTTAGCTACACACTTATTTAGACTTGTTCATCAATACTCCGTTGCATTGACTGGCTGTGTCTCATAACGATTTGCTTCTTCATCAATACGCGGCCGTGTTAGCCGGCTTTGACTCATGGTCACTTGTCTGTTCATCAACACTCCATTGCATTGGTTGGCTATGAGTAATGACTAGCAGTGATTCCAGGTCAATCATTTATTCAACAGTACACCGTCATTTTGACCGGCAGAGCCGTTAAGTTATGGAATTCTCCGACAGCGCTGCCAGTCTGAATCTTGGAGCGCTGCCAACTCTGTGTCAAGACTGTGTGAATTGTTTGGGCTAATTTCCAGAAGCGATGGAAGCACAAATGCTTGATTTGCTTAGTCAAGGAGATCTTCGCTCGGCGAGGTGAGGACTCAACAAACTGAATGCATAATAAGGATCGAGTAGACATTCTAAAATTGTAGTGTTTCACATCCAGTTCTACAAATGGAGTACCGTATCATTTCACAAATACATATCACGTACATAGTGTAATTGTTTGCTGATGTTTTTTACTTTGTCTCCATTTTGGTTTTCCAATATTTATTGTATAACGCAAGGGATGACATGATAAAAAAATATCTTAAACAGTTTGAAGTGTTTCGGCATAGTTTTTTCTTCAACCAATGTTGCATTCGATCTTTGACATGAATGGACTCAAATGAGTTCAATAACTTATCCTCGTTTGTGTTCATAAATACGTCTGATTATGTTCGGCTCAGCTGAGCTGGAAGAGCCTATCAAAGTGTTTGCCGGTGAATGCGTTCTAATTAAGCGAGCATCTAGTCGGTCTCCGTATGTGGTTTGAGTGAATTGGCTGTGGATTGCTACAGGGGGAGAAAACGGCTAAGACAAACACCGCATCGTTAACTGATGGAATGGTTCATACAAGACGCTGCATTTTCAGAGTCGATTGACAACGGGAGAGTATTCTATAACGGATAAAAAAGTAAGCAGTCTAATTAGGATGTTTTTGGTGATCCACCGGTAATAACTTAGCCGGATTCAAAACTATTCTACACTTGTTCTAAATCGAACGCAAATTTCCTATCGGAGATTTTTTTTTATAAATGTTTAATCGGTCATGTGAAACACACTATTATTTTACCCACCTAAATTAACTTTAGTTGTGTATTAATCTGATTACATAGAACAGGAGCGGGAACCAATTTGACCTGAGGACTCAATTTTTTTTTTAGAAATATACAGTATTTTAGTGAGAGCTATGTAATATATTTATAGACGGAATTTTATTTAATTTTAGTATATTAAGCTTCACACAGATGCGTGATTGGTCGAGCCAGACGCGGGAATGACCGATAATAAATTGCGTCCGCTACGCGTCTTGGTGGTTGCACGTCATTGGAGGAACCTGAGACACAAAATCTGAAGTTTCTAATTCAAATATTATCTGAGAGAGCCAGATGCAATCATCAAAAGAGCCACACGTGGCCCGCGAGCCATACGTTCTCGACCCCTGACTTAGAATAAGCTGTTAAATCAAATTTGTAAATATTTTTTTAAATCAAATTTTAATGTTTCAGAAAATATGAATTTAAGGATTTCTATTCCAATCGTAAGACTCTACCGATTTTTTCTCTGTACAATTTTTGATGTTACTGCGGTTTTGCTAACGTCGCCAACCGCTGTTGTAAGGCTCTTCGTGAGGTCACATCACTGTAGTCATTAGGGTATACAATTAGCAGCTCTGATTATTATTATTATTATTATTAAATCATTCATTCCCATCATCTAGCAATGGTTTTTCAATTTATCTTACATTAAACATAACACTTCGTTATCATGTACACTATTTGGATTACCGTAATTAATAGTTCAATTGAATTCGTCGCAGCCCATCGCCAGTATGCCGCCGGTTCTTATATTATGCAACAAATTATTGATTACAATATTATAATCAATGATCAATAGATAACGTTTTTTTTGAGGTAAGAATCATTAATGTATGTTGTTGAAAAATCAATAATAAATGAGGTTGGACAATCATGAATACACGGGGTGGGTAATTCACGTAGACATGGGATTGGAACAATTACGAATACATTGGGTTGGGAGGGGTTGGAAATTTCGAATATATGGGGCTCGGAAATCCTGAGAACATGGGGTTGGTAAACTAACATA
>SDVV010039229.1:0-10652 GCA_016164225.1 Gammarus roeselii | reverse complement strand
TCTGGGTTGAAACATTCAATTTCTTTGCAATATCTTTCTGTTTAAATGTAGTTTCACTCAAATATACTTCTATTTGTCCAATTTTATGGGGACTAATATCTTTCCCTTTACCCATCTCGACCTGGAATTGAAAAAAGACATTATTTACACCTCAAATGAAATTTACTACATGAAAATTAAACGACTACATCATAGATTCACTTAGAAAGTCATCAGAACACAAAAAACACCTTACACCGACCACAGCTGAACTAGAACTGAGCGAAACGTGGGCTGCAGCATGTGGACCACGTGATGGAATTGATCATTGCCATAGACCGACAGCTAATTATTGCCAGATATCACTAGAAACCTGCTAAAGGAGATCAAATTTACTACTGAAAAACTCGTTCTGCATAAATAATACGAAATATATCATCTATCATTACATAAATTGTGTTTATTTCACCTTCTTATGTAAAAATACCGGAAATCTCAAAAATCCATAATAATTTTTCCAGTACTGTACCTCACAAGTCACAAGTGAATCAGATTGTGACTCTCTGTTTCACTGTTTCCATTTATTTTCCATACAACGCTTCGTCTATGTGTGGTTTGGTCAGTCAGAACACTCTCTCTCTCTCGTTCCATGCAAGTGGAGGTGAAATTTGGCTGAGTTGCTGAGTGGCTGAGTAGCTGAAATAGAGGAGGGCTTGGCAACGAGTGGCTGCAGGACGTGTGATTTTTTTTTTTAAAACTCAAATGAGATCGTATATCTGTTTCAACGAGAGAGAGAGATGTGTGTCACGGTCATAAAGACAAATAAACTATAACCAGATAACCAGGTAGAGTTGCACTGGCGGTAGACAAGTATTAACGTGAGAAAGTTTAGTGGAACAAACGCCGCAGCAGGGCTCAACAGCTTCGCTGGGTTTTATTGTAGTCCACAGGCATTTGTTGCTGTGTAGCGCGTTTTCGGTTACAATGTGGGTTTAATGAATAATGAGATAGTCCGTGGAATATTCAACAACCGTTGTAAATTCAGTGAAGTTGGAGTAGAATTATTGAAGTTATTGAGTTAAAAAAATCCGCGATAGGATAATCTTTAGATAATAATTTATAGATAGTTAAGTGGAGAGTGGTGTCATTTAAAATAATTCAATATGTGGCAAACATTTTTTGACTGGTAGTCTATGGAAAATTCTCGATGTTTTTGAGTAAATCGTATGAGCCTCAATCAAATAGGCATCAGTTTGGTACGTGATAGCCTGGAAGAGTGCACGAAACACTCGAGTATTGATTTGGAACGTGGTGGACGCGATGGCGGACGCTCCTGTTCCCACACCTCAGTTTACCTTAATTCAAGGGGATAAGATGCCCCAGTTCACAGGATACATTAGATAAAGTGAACACACAGCATCGTACGCAAGGTTCTTTATTATTCCGGTGAATGATGTCACCGCGCAAAATCATACCAGTTTGTTAGAGGCTATTAAATTCTGTGTTACATTATATTTTATACGTCCAGACTGTGAGGTGGCAATAGGTCAGCGGCCCAGAAAGGCAGTTCTTGTTGTTGCTTGGTACTCTAGCCACTGTGGCTAGACGTGTGACCTTGACGGACAAACATGGTGGTGAAATGACAGGAAGGACGAATGCACATGACACGAGACAAGTGTCCGTCTGCTCATTCAGGGAGAATTACGTGCTGAGACAAGCAGTGAATGACTCTAAGGATTAAATGACTGAGATTCAGAATGAGGTCATAGGGATAAAGGCGATCCTCCAGGGTCCAGATAGTTACCGGGAGGGAAGACAGGGATCAGATAGAATAGTCTATAACCCTGGTTGCCGTGGTTTTCCTCACGGACTCGAAGTAGTAGAGTTATGACTCGTGTTTGAGGTATGACTCGTATAGAGAATATACTCGAAGAGGTTTGGGCGTGAGGCCTCCTCAAATAAATTAATGTGGTAGTTGTATAGGATATACTCTAAAAGGTTTGGGCGTGAGGCCCTCCTATTAATTATGGTTTGTGGTGGAGATACAATTAGTAAAGACACGGAGAACCCGTGTGAGGAGATAGTCCCGTATGAGGGAGAGCCAGAAGAAGGCTATGAAGCGGAATCAGGGGGATATTCGAAAAGGAGATGTAAGTGCAAAGGTACAGGGGCATACTCTGGACGACTGCCGAAATGCTCCAAATTGGTATGTAGAAATTTTTCAACTGCGGCAGGTCGGGGCATTTTGTGACGAGATGGCCCGATAAAACCAAAATGAGAGGGAATTTTGAGAGGTAATTTTTTATCAAGTCCGAAGCAGACTCCTTATCAAGGAGGCTCGGCACAAGGAAGCCTTAGCTAGCCTCCTGTCTCCCTGATGTCTCTGTTAGTTCGATGGACTCTAATTGCCTCTCCAAATTGGGAGAGCAACATTCAGCGTATGCTTCCAAGAATACTGTAGCGGGACTGATCCCCTCGTTACCTGGTACGTCAACGGTTAAGCCTCTGAATGATCGTGAGAACACTTTTTCAGTAGCAAGGCTCGACAGCCCCAGGGATGAGAGTGAGACTGTGACCGGTGCGTGGTGGTTTTCAGTGTGGTGTGTTACAACAGAGAGGTGGTGACGGTGTGGAGAGTAAAAGTCACCGTTTCTTGGTGGTAAATAAACTAGCTGTGTATATAAGGTGGGACGGTGTGAAGAGTGAGAATGGAAAGTCACCGTTTGTTTAGTGACAAATAAACGAGCTGTGAATAGCTCTTCGAATTCGAAAAGGGAATTCGGATTCCGATGGTCGCCATGGGGGTGAATGATCGACGTGTGCGTGGTTGGTTAGATACGGGAGCCGGAAGGACAATCATTAAGGCTGGAGTGCTTGAAGATGTGTTTAGGTCTTTGACCCCTAGGGGTGCCCGTCTGAGTGACTTTAACGGACAAGCCATATTGTGTTGAGTCTGCGAAATACTGCAATTGCAGTAAATCCAAACTCATCTAACTCAAAGGCGGAAGGTTCGTCAAATTCAAACTTCGAAGGAAAAGGTCAATCCCAATTACGTTCAACCATCAGATGGTCGTGATTGACGAATGTCATCCAGCTCCTTATAAGCTACTGATTGGCACGGACTTATTAGAAAACACCGCGCAAAGATAGATTTTTTTTGACATTAAAAATTATTCACAAACATATAACATCCCATTAGCGACTTAAAAACCAGAAACAATCAGCACACGATACAAACAACATAACCGAACACTCACTATTCTCTTTGCATTCCGCTACTCATGTCTATCCTACTAAAAACAAGATTAAATTAACTGACCCACAGTTAGCCACATACATTACACAATTAACAACCAATACATCCATCAAAACTTACACAGAAAGAAAATGTTCTGTAAAATGTGCAATATTTGTCATGTTGGTCTGTGTATAGCTATATACATATAAATGTAGCATGATTTCTCCAAATAGTTTGTTAAAAGTATTTTTTTCATCGATTTTAGACCTTGTCGAAAGTATTTTTTTATATTTAGACCTTGTTTAATTTACATGTATCTGATAAATTTAGCCAGTTTTCATTTTTTTTATTAGGTCAGGTTCCCGTACCTCATGTTGACACTAGATGAATTGGATACTATTTTATAATGCTTTGTGGCCCGTAAATTTAAATAAATTCGTGGGGCATTGAGTCTTCATATTTTCTAATCATAAGGAAAAAATACGTTGTTTCTCTTGAATAGAACACTATATGTTTCGTCACTCTGTAAAAAAAAAACTTATTTTCTCATAGCTAGTGGTATCAGTCTCAGACTCATAAGATCAAGGTCTCGGGTTGGAACCCCGCTCGTCATGGAACTTTTTACCTTTTCGATATCAATAGAAACTCGAGCTCGCGTATCGTTTTCGACCTTGAATAAATAACGAGCGATCATCTCATATTAAAATGCATAGATTATGTATAATTTTTTAAAGAAAAGCTAATTGGTGTCTAAAACTTTCAAGTATCAGTTGCGTGACGAAATCATTTAAATTCAACAGTACGAAGATTGTAAATTCAAAAGGGAAAATTTTATTGGGAAAAATGCAATAGTCACGTCATGTTGAGTACGATATACATGTATTTACTGCCATATATTTTTTCGTGTACTGGACCATGGTCGTACTACAAGCGCTGATCCGCAGAGTAGTTTGTTGGGCCATGTTTTATTCGAATTCGGACGTCCCGGGATGGGACTTGTTTTTCTCCCAGAAATTATATTATTATTAACATAGCGTTTTATAACACTATTGGTGATGATCCTCATTATGTTCTGTTGGTGATAATTCTCATAATGTCCTGTTGGTGATGATCCTCATTATGTTCTGTTGGTGATAATCCTCACTATGTTCTGTTGGTGATAATCCTTATTATGTTCTACTCGGTTACGACTGGAAACACATAGCCCTTTGGGACGGTCTCGAACCGTTTGAGCCTCTGTACAATTTCGATAGCGCAGGTGTTATTATTATTTTTATTAAATTCATTCATTCTATCGTTTAAAAATGGTCTTTCAATGCATAGGTAACTATAATATAACAAACTTAGTTTTCATATGCGTGCTATTTAAATTACCGAAACGAGAGATAAAATAAATTTGTGACAGCACATCTCTTGTCGGCGGCCGGTTTGTAACTAATTCATTTTGCGAAACATGACCCACAATATATGTTATCAAAAATCGTATAAAAAGCTCCTGGTCAGGGAATTAAAATCCAGATTTAATTCATCGTAGCTCATCTCTAGGGGCCGGTTCGGATTAAACGGAGAAAATCTTGTTTACAATAGTATCATCTGTGCATATACATAAAATATGAATTCAATTGTAGGGTTGAGAAATTGGATAGCACGGACATATTGTGAAGATGGGTTTAAACCATTATATAAATAATGAAGCGGGTGAATATGCGACTCAAGTTAAGCAAACAGGTTATACATAGGATAGATACAAATTAACTGAATATATTCGCGAGAGAAATTAGTTTTGAACCAAAACGTTTACGCCAAATATCATCCGAAACTAACTGAACACCCCAAACTGTCACCCAGGTGGGAAGGACCATTGTGGTTACCAAAATACATTCACCTTACAATTTCACTCTACAACATTTCATTTATGTAACTAGCGCAAAGTCCATCTAGACGACATTTTGCCTTGTGGCCTACCTCGCGTGCGGCGCCCTCGCCGATGTTACGGGAGGACGCATGCGAGGGGTTAGACGAACCAACCGAGGGGACTGAGAGAGGGGAGGAGAGAACACCTGTTCTCAAATCTCTTGCAGCTCAGGATACCCCTGTAGAGGTAGATGTGCCAGTAGTGGAAGCCATTGATAGGCCTCCACTCGCAAGTGAACCAATTGTTTCTCGTTTCACGACGAATCCCAGACGACGAACACGTTTCTCTCCGTTGAGGAAACCTGGACGGCCGTCTTGTAAATAGATATAATTACTATAACCTGCATCTGTTATAATAATATTTTTTTAATTCCCATATCATTTTTTTTATAAGTATAATTAAGACCGGAATTTTGTGTTGTAGGCGAAATGTTGGCCCTGCAACTCATGCCTCTGCTGCTTCTGGTGCTGCTTCCTTACAGTTCGCCCGACGCTCCAAGCCGGGGAAGTACCGAGGGGGCTGACGATGAAGCGCATGTGCTGGGAAATGGAGTGATCGCCTCGACCGGCGGGACCGTGACCTTCGTGCAAGGGCAGCTGGTCGTGCGACTGGAGTATCACACGAAGTCTTTCGTCGCACGGTCAGCAGCTGAGCTGTTCGAGAGGGTCGTACAATTGGTCGACACGTTGGGATTGGTGTCGATAACCCAGGCCCATCAGGCGGCGGTTCTTGATGCAATCCAGGCAATGTCATACCATTTCCGGCTGTTGCTGACACGCGCGAGCCAAGAGGTATTGCGCCTCCTAAACACTCTTTCACTACGTGCGTTAGAGCGAGACTGGAGGAGAAAGTTGGGCCGTGCTAGGGCGGGAATATCAAATGCAACGAAGGGAGAAACGAGGCCGACGTCCATGTCAAGTAGTGTAACCGCAGAGGGGGAAGAGATTAGAAGTGTTGTTTGGGGGAGGCGAGGGTTGCTGAATATTGGCGGTGACCTGTTAAAATCTGTGCTGGGAGTGGCAACGGAGAAGGACATTGAAGATTTGAAGGAAAAATTCGCAGATGCAAACCAGGGTGTGATAACTTCCATCCAGAAGATTAACGTAAACTTCCATCATGTCCAAGCCACTCTTACCACACTTGTTGATCAGGCCACGGCGGCTCAGACCGTAATCAAGAAGTTCCACCAAAAAGTCAGTGAGTTGGACCTGTATGTAACCGTCAACAACAGCGCCATGAATCTTCGGGAGGGGATGCAGTACCTTTTCCTAGTGTCCATGGACGCCGATGATAAGGCTGCCCTAATGAGGTTGGGAGTGGTGCCAAAAATTTTGCGATACGATCAATTAAGAGCACTTACAGATGAAGGGATAACTTTATTTAGGGACGCCTACTCGTTCCCGTACGCTTTTTCAGAGGGGAACTTTACAAACGTACTGTCGATGCTTGATTTAAAACCAATGATGAAGGAAGAGACCTATGCTCTACTCCTACCCTTTGTTGCCAAGCAGGCGATGTCCGTGGTCACGCTGGAAACGTTTCCAGTGGAAGACTCGGACACAAATCAAACTTACTTGATTAGCAACTTAGCCAAGAACGTGGCTATAACGAACGACAGGAAGACGTTTGTAGAGAACCTTGATCTGGAGAGGTGTGCGGTGAGGGAGGACAAATATGTATGTTCACCCACAATACAGCTGAGTGTAGAGGCAAACCCTTCTTGTTCAGTAGAGAGCGTGTTAAATGCCTCACAACTTCATTGTGAGATGGAGCGCGCAAACCTGACCCGTGTGCTAACTCGACGGACTTATTTATACCCCGACCGGAATGAGCAATGCTGGACTGTCATGATCAAGGAAAGGCACCCGAATACATAGAATTAAAGGGGGCGTATGTATTACACGCCCCCTGTTCATCAACAGCACCCTCTTTCAGTGTCCACGGTACGACATGTTTACACCTCGATCGACATGAGATTAGTCCCGATTCTTATTCCCCGCATCCGGTTGCCAACTTCGGGGCCGACGCCAATACTAGACAGCATCCTGAGGGAACTCTCGAATGTAAAGTCCTCCCTAAATAATACGGCTGATATAGTCGACGTACTCACAACGGCTCACACAGAACGCCACAAATACAGCATTGGGGGCTTTACCTTAGTGGCAATACTATTGGTATCTATGATGGTGTGCTACATCACCTGTAGGTATTGTAGGAGGTGCAGGCGGCCTGACACGAGTTATTTTTCAACAAACTGTGATTCTTCTCACATGACACCTAGATTGTTCCCTGCCCCATCCGACCTTCGTTGTACCCATTAAATAATTCTGTGTCTTACAAACCTCCCATGTCCACTCTGATCCCGATGGGACTTCTGTCCACAGATGATTGTTGGGCCGATGTGGACGTGGTAGGACGAGTTGCTCCGGAGACTGATGAGGAGCCCGGACGGGAGAACCCCGCCTAGGGACCTCAAACCTCTGCCCTCCCAGATGAACACAGAACCGGCGAGATCAAATGTGACGGCATCCGCTCCGTCACGGACAGCCCCGCTCAGATAAGCAAGGTGCTGGCGGGAAAAATTCTCACCATCTGATCCATCTCCAGTACCCGCTTGCTTCGGCCTGGCCACGACAACCGTCCCGAGTCCAGGTCCGAGGGAGAGGTGTTGAGGGATCCTGATCGCCGGATACAGATTGCGGGATCCTGATTGAAAGATACAGACACGGGGTGACCAACAAGCCGCCGTCCGATCTGAAGAACCGCTGAGGTGGTGGCCGTTGTTTTGAACAAACAGCGACTTGTTTGGCGGACAGGCTGGCGCCTGTGTCGAGAGACTGCAGACTCAGGGCTTCGGGGAGGAAAAACAAGACGGACTGACCAGGCGAGCGTCGCGCCAGAGTCTGGAGGCCTTAGGGTCTTAATCATGAATAGAAATGCTCTCGATTGAGTCAGGTGTGACAGATTAGGCACGGTCGAAAGGCTGGCAATGAACTGTTTTGTTACGTACGGTTAGGCTAGCGATCCCTTAGCAACTGGTCATCGGGTGTTGAGCTGCAGAGATGGCAAGGGTACGGTGAGAGCTTGTGAAGCCTGGTCGCCGTGTAAGCGGTAGGATGTTGGTCCTAAGCCTATTTGTTACTTATATGTGTTACTAGCCTAGTGCGACTGCGACGTTGGTTAGAGGAGTGCCACCGGCCTGTTCCCGGGCGAGTGGCGGGCGATGACGTCACGTTTTGGACTATATAAGACAGAGTCCCCAAGTAGTCCGAGGGGTTGCATCGAATAGACGCGAGATGTGAACAACTCTTATATAACGTCCTGCAGTCGAGTTAGTTGCCAGAGCCCTCCGATGCCAAGTTTCTCACCAAGTGTTGCAAAAACTGTAGTCTCCAGTTAGAAATCATAGTCTCCAGTTAGAAATTATTATAGACCCTGAGTCTACAACGAGTGACAATCTCCAGGTGCTTCGTATCGTCATAGTTCGTTAGCAATCTCTACAATAGACCCTGAGTCTACAACGAGTGACAATCTCCAAGTGCTTCGTATCGTCATAGTTCGTTAGCAATCTCTACTATAGACCCTGAGTCTACAACGAGTGACATTCTCCAAGTGATTCGTATCGTCATATATAGCGGTTCGACGAACTTCGCTAAGTTTTTTCTAGCCGACTCCTTCAACGGGCCTTGCCGGACGCAAGGGAGCTTTTCTTCACCCCCCACGACGACCCAGAACCAAAGGTCACTGACCCCGGATGAGCGCTACTTGTTCATTTTCTACATCTACGTGGGGTAACTGGTTACCTTCCTTCGGTCATTGTTTTCAAAGAGGTAACGCCAGTTGGAATATCATTTCGCGATATTTTCTTGTAAAAGGAGCAACTCTGGTGGTATTCATATGACGGAGTGCATATTCTAAATAAGGCTGTCATGAGTGCGGGTAGAGGAACAAATCATCAGTCTCCGGACTTCTTTAAATTTAATAAAGTATAGCAATGAATTGACGTTTCATCAAGTATTTAAATTCCCCTCATGTATTACTTCAGAGTTGTATGGAACGTGGCGGTAATATTATATATACATACGTCATCTTCCTGACCCACTCAACTGAGTAACGGGTGAGTGTCATTTAGGTAAACACCTTAGACCTCATACTGGGTCGGGCAAACTCACAAGCCGTCGGTCATTAATAAAATAGTGATTGGCAATGATTGCCTTATATATTATTAACTGACATGGCGGCCACACAATTAAACACTACTATACGCTATACGTACCGAGCCACCCATCTCTATTTATCCAATCTTTATATCATCACTTAATTGCGGTAAGTAGAGCCAGATATACATCGTGAAAGCGTACTAATTAACTTACTCACATAAATTATAACCTTTAATTTGACCGAATTGCCGTATGTACTGATACCTAATCGGAATTATTACATCTCAAAGTTAACATAATGAAGAAAAAGCACGTGGTCACGTACACTCCTATTACATTAATCCGTAGAAAAGAAATATATATAAATACCATAAACAATAAAAAAATGTAATCATGAACATGATCACACATACATCAAAAATCACGAATCACGATACAAAAATGAAATTCATACACGATATGGTCATCCTACATCATAAAAAAAATGTACCTTACTCACTTCAAAAGCTAGAGCTTGTGCGAGGCTTATCAACACCAAAACAGCTCTCGAACGGGACAAACACGGCACGTGATTTATGTTCTAAACTTTCGCGTAGAGATGCAATCTGAATTTTAGGCAGGGTCACGAGTGGAGTGCATATTGAGATAAGGTCTCAGTATGACATTGACGGATAGAGGTGAATCGCTAGCGAGCACAGTAGTATAATTTCCAATCGTATGCTACTGTATGAAAAGCAACGGTGCCTGGGACACTAAATATTACCATATGAGTACACTCTTGTGAATAGCGAAGGTACGTCCACGTCTTCAGATTATATTCAGTAGATGTTCCTCGTAGGAAAATATTCGTAATATGTGAATGCTCCTATGTAGCTATGTTAATATGTTACTATGTAATAAATAAATAAATAGAAACTAAATATGCATGTTTCATTGTCCACAGTCATATGAATTTGAAAATACGTGAACGTAAACCCCTGCAACTGCTCCTAAAATGATAAAAATAGATTGATGTAACTATTCCTAATATGTGAATGTTCCTTATATGTAATAATGTTTTATATAAATAAATATATACTTGACCATGTATGTTTCATTGTCCATAGTCATACGGTTTGAGAATACGTGGACGTATAATGCCTGCGCCTTCTATTTACCTACTGCGTGGTGGTGGTGAGAGGGAGTGCCTGCTTTGTGCTCCCAGAGTTTGTGACCCGTTCAGAGGGTGGTGATTATATTTGTGCTGATGCATTGCACAGGTGGTGTATAAGATCCTGGTGCACATTTTGAATCTCGCATGATCTCTGAACAATAGAGATAATAATGAAAAACAGTGTGTGAGCTGATCTCTTGACACAGG
>SDVV010039228.1:0-10652 GCA_016164225.1 Gammarus roeselii | reverse complement strand
ACTGAGGTGTTCACTGCAGAACAATGCATAGTTAGCTTCGTACCATTAACGCTACTGTGGTGTTCACTGCAGAACAATGCATAGTTAGCTTCGTACCATTAACGCTACTGAGGTGTTCACTGCAGAACAATGCATAGTTAGCTTCGTACCATTAACGCTACTGAGGTGTTCACTGCAGAACAATGCATAGTTAGCTTCGTACGGCCGAACTTTGCACTCCAGTTGTAATCATGGAACAAGGAGGGATGGGACGAAACAAACGATGGGGTCAACACCAGCGCACCTCCTGTCTTCTTATCCGGAGAGGTGATGTAATAAGACACAGCTATTGTTACAAGCGTCTGTTAAACGTGTTCATGATACGGCTGGTAACACGATGCCTACATGACTTGCTGCGACCTACTTGATTTTTTCACATTAACAGCGTGACCTCCGGAACATAAAGGAGCCACCTCGCCTTGTAGACAATGCTCTGAATATGATTTCACGATCCATATCTTACAGGTTCAGGAAACTGTCAACAATGCCGGGGAATCATGGTGATATTAGTTCAAGATGCTGGTGTTTTGACGGGAGAAGAAGTTGATGTGGTGCCATGACAGTTTCCGATGTACAACGTGAAGAAAATCTCAAATGGTCAGTTTAACTATGAATTAGAATTGAAATTGTTGTTTGAATTACTATTTTTCTACCTCGAAATAATTGAAGGGGCAAGTCAGAAAACCTGATTTGTATTCTGTATTGTCGTATAAAGCGTAACATGACCGTTGAAGATCCTTTTGATCAAGAAGGTTCGTCCCTGAACTTCCTCTCGCCATGTGTTCGGTCGCCACCCAGCTCTGTCATCACGCACAGAGCTTATTTATCTGACAGTTTGGGATGTTGCTTGGCCAGTGCGTAGACTCCAAGGAGGAGGAATGATTGGTGAGAAACGAATGAAAATACACGGATAATTATTATAGTGACAAATTGTTAAATTGAGACAGCGAATTAATACTATGGTGTTGACAGATACGGAAGTATCTTATGGACCCACATTTGACACATCAGGTACGTTGATATTAGTAGCAAAAAGCATTTTGCCCCTTCTCACTTTTTGCTGGAACAAAATATAATCATTTTTGGTGACATTTTATTCAATTGTATTTTTTTATGACCACATAAAAAAAGCACTTAACCGTAGTTAGATTTCATTTAATACAAAATTTATCATTTCAATCCGAACTCTTTTCAATATACTACGGGTAGCAGTCGTATTCTTAGCAGGAGGGACGGTGAACAATGTATATGGAAGAGTGGCGCAGTCGTATGCTAAGCAGGAGGGACGGTGAACAATGTATATGGAAGAGTGGCGCAGTCGTATTCTTAGCAGGAGGGACGGTGAACAATGTATATGGAAGAGTGGCGCAGTCGTATGCTTAGCAGGAGGGACGGTGAACAATGTATATGGAAGTGGCGCATCCAGACAGGGATACTCTCCTAAGGGAGGCCTCCCTGTCAAATACGAGCCCTCACACACAATCGAGTGATCGTTTGATGCACGATTCGTTTGCAAGGAGGAAGGGGGGGCATGGTGCCATGTGCCCCATCCCTAGTTAAGCCTCTACTCTACAGTTCATTTCTGCGTGATCTGTTGATGGTTGTATTGCTTCGTTATTCGGTGCACCGCCGTAGGCTGTTGGTCTCACCCTCTCCTAGCTCGTTCGTAACCTCACGAACACCTGTCTCTAAACAACATCAAAATGTCGTGTCCTATAAGCATGAATACTATAAGCGTGAATGCAGTTACTGCGTGCAGTATGAGTCGAATTACTTAACCTATAATTACAGTAGAAGCTGCTGGTGTAGGAAAGACAATTTGACATGAAACCGTGTGGAAAAAATACAGAAGGGCATCTATAAATTTAAATTCAGAGATCTTGTTCGTTTATTTCATAATTTACATGTAAAATTTGAATTTTACTTGACTTCACAAGGGTCAGAAAATATTACAGTTCCCTCATTTCACGTTCAGTTAAAGTCTGGTTATTTGACAGACGAGCAGGGATACAGTCCAACTTAGTCTGTTAAACCAGGAGTACCATTTTTCATTCAAAGACCAAGAGACTATCAAGGTTATTAACAGATCACTTAGACATCCATAACGTGCGATTTAATAACAAACGAGAAGCTACAATCCTGCAGTCTATTTGAATACTCCGTGGCTTAGTGGATAGTCTCTGATGGAGTTGAAGGCCCAGGAATCTGGGTTCGAGTCCCACTCGACGCAGAGACCAATCAGGCTCCTCATCCTCGGGTAATCGCTCACGGTGATTGGAGATTGGATATCAGGTACTTTATTTAAAAAATTATGGTAAAAAATGCATAGTACAATATAACATAACAAATTAAAGAAACATAGTATGTGAAATGTACAAAAATATACTATTAAATTTAGAGAAATATACTATGGAATTTACAGAAATATACTATAAAATTCACAGAATGCCATCCGGGTTCGGAAGGTCAGACTTACTGTACAAAAAGCTCATTTCTAAAAGTTCTAAAAATACTACCGTTCCCGACAAAAAGTGATAATCCACATTGCCCGCTTACTTTGCGTGCATTGTATAAGAGGGTATAAAGAAACAAAAACATTTTTTTCATATATTCCGAAACTATATGATTGATTATGCGCTTATGCGGGCGGCAAACATTAGCCGTTGGTGGGACGGCACAGAAGCATCCCTCTCATGCGAGCTCATGACTAGCCACATAAAAATTAGGAGTGGAGCATGTCTGGCCGACGAACTCTCGGCAGTTAGTCGACGGTAAAACGCCCTTACTTTTAATCTGGGATATTTGATCGCCTGTCCCTTCTATCCTTTCCCACGCACTGGAGTGGAAAAGTGCAGTGCATCTTTTATCGTGCAATCTAATCCATGAAACTTGTTGGTAGGGTAACAAACGCTGACACTTTTAAGTGGTGTACTTGTAAGTGCACAGAACCAATATTCTGTGCAGTAGACAAGCAGGTTCCACTACGGCAGTACCATACACAATAGTTGGATTATTAGACCGTCGTCGCCATTACCATGCCATTTTGGGTGTAAGCGTGCGATTTCAGGGACATTTGTACACACTGCCGGTTTGCTTAAACGAGTCTGCTTCTGGTTTGCATTAGGCACTTTATTCCGAATCCATAATACGATCAATTGGCAAAAAATCTAGGGTATTTCCCTCTGCCAAACATTATAAGCTTCCTCGCCTACAGATCGAACATCATATTTGTCGTCCATATATCTGTCTGTCTGTCTCTCGGGTCCATACAGACCCACCCAGACGCCCCATGCTGATCTCCTTTGCAAAAAATTGCATAAACATTTCAGGGCAGTGGCACTTTTTACAAGTGGGGGAAGGGAGGCTGAGTGCCCACCACTGTGTTTACTTCCGTCACCCTCCTCCCCCACCCACTTCCTACTAACCTCAAAGAAAGTAAGGGAGGGTATGGCTTCCACCCCGTGATGGCCATAACACAGTCTCAAGATCCCTAGATACATTTCATAGTATTCTGTCAAAAGCCTCGTAGTAAAAATCGGACAAATACTGGAAAAATGTAACTAGATACTGTGTAGCTTGCCCTACTCTGGAAGTTGCTCCCCCACACCGGGAACTTTTTGTATTCCACCTGCTGATCTCGCCTGTCTGTGCAATAACACATCCAACGCTGAATATGAGTGATCTGCTTACTATGGCAAAAAGTAACGCATTCAAACAATCTACTATTAGAAAGGGTATTCGGTCTGTATTATACTTAGTAAGGCCTGTCATTTTAAAAAGTAGGCCTATACAGAGGATGTTTCAATTTATATTGAATCGTTTAGAGCTTGCATGTGTTCGTGTTCCGTTACCTACAGACTCTAATAAAGCAAGTAGATGAGTTTCAATGTGTGACCCAATGAAACTTTTTATGCTAATAATAGAATAAAGTGTACCAGTTGGATGCGACTATTTATTCCTTATAAGATACAAACAAAAGTCTGTTATTACGCAGATGATTGCGAGGTGCTAGAGCAGTGGAAAATGAAGCGTAAACGCAGCACGTGTCACGAGGAACCAACACGATAGTGCAGCAGGCAATCACAGAACAATCCCTTGCAATGACTCATTCGACAGCGTGGGTGCAGAACAAAACGATCAGAGAGGGATGAAAACTTTTCCAACTATTTTTCTTGACGATAAATGCACTGTGAAAAGGTGAACACATGTGGTGACGATAAACGGACAGTGAAAGGATGAACACAGATGGTGAAACATGGACGACATTTCAGTCCTTCGGCGGGCAGGGGGTCACCAGCCATGAATGAAATCCCCTAACAATAGGAAACAAAATTCCCTGATGGTCGACAGTATAAAATCCCTACCAATTATGATACCTTCCTGACAAAGGATTAGTATGTGGAGGAGGCTTTCGAATTAATGGCCTCCTCACTCGCTGTACAACTGAGCGTCTTGGGTGATGACCAAGCATGGCGGCATCACAAACATTCACGACATCAACGAACAGGTAAAAAGTGTTAAGAGAGTTCCAATAGATCAATGGAATGATAACATCACGTCAACGCACCTTCTTCGGTGTCGAGCAGTACCGATGTACCGTTCAAATTATACCTGAGGAATATCGTCAAGGGCAACGCGACATGCTACTTCCAGCAGTGCAAATAGTATATAGATAGATCCAATTAGTCATATATCGAGTGACTAGTCCTCTCTGTTCACAAAAACAATCTTCATCAATCACACGTGCATCAGCACTATCAATCACTGCTCTCCAGGGGCACTTTCTAAAATTACACCCGTCACCACTATTATCACGCAGTCTCTACAAGGCAGCTCGACTGCCGACGTTCTAATTCCATACAACCATACTTGGCCAATCAAACACAGTCACCCCAACAACTCTGACATCACTCAAGGCAGACACGACTCTGCGCACACACACATAAAAGTAACTTTCAAACGCGTTGAAGATTAACACTATATACGTAACCAATAGTACTTGGCACAGCAACAGAAGTAGTGCAGTTTAGTTTAATCCTTTGTCGAAAACACATCCAAATAGGGCAATAACGTAGTCAAATGCAAGTAACGATCGACGGAGTTACACCAATCACTGCCACAAAGACGCCCACACGCACCTCTCTCACCACCTTCCTGTTTCGCACTGATGCCCGCAGCAGGAATCGCTCCACGCAGGCATTGCTGAGGCTGCGCATCTTTAGAAAAGGTATTGAGGAAAACAAACAAAAAATAATCGTACGTAGTGCAGTATGTAGCGGAACACCGCTACATCGGTTTTTAAGATTTTGTAGGGTTAAAAAGCGTGCGTAAACGGAATTTAATGTAACTAAAGTTAATCAATCCAATAATGAGTTTCAAAGTTAACTTATAAGTTAAATCGTTGACATCAATGTTAACTTCAACAATTACGACTAACGGATTAACGGTTTGGCGCCCAGCTTTGGTGGAGAGGTGGTCTAAACTGAACCCTCTGTGCGTGGAGAGGTGGTCTGGATCGAACAATTTGTGCATGGAAAGGTGGTCTGGACTGAACCATCTGTGCATGGAAGGGTGATCTGCATCCTACTCCTGCCGTGGCAACATTCTTCGTGGTGAAAAAAATACTTTTATAATTTGTTCCTAATTTTCACCGTCAGAGAGTGAATTTGTAATTCTTAAACAATACATGTACCATCACATGTAATGATCAAGATTGAATTCGAGATTTTCTTCTGGGTAATCATTTTTGGTATCATCAAGCTATTGCTTAAGCTGCTCGATTTTTGCAAGTGATTGTACCTCAATAAAAAAAAACAGAGCAGACAGCCCAGCGAGTAGACAGCTGCACGAAGAAGAGTTGTCCAGAGGCGGCTTGTCAATGGCGTTAAGGGGGCCGTTCAATGTGAAATCACTTACATCTCGATCACTCACGTGACGAAATTGAACATTATTATTTTTTTATAGTGTTTTTTTTTTCAACAGCGAACGTTCAAAAACAATCCGATAACGAACGAATACAATAAATTATAAGCAATTTTTTTTCCATTTTATAAATTGCAAGAGATGCATGAAATTCCAGTGTTTGTAAAAAATCGCCAACCGATTTCAAACATTTGTGCTTCAACATTTGATCAGTAATTACGAACATTTACTTTGAAGTGGCGCATAACATTAATTGCTCCCATAGAAGACGGTTAAAAAAATAGAAGTGAGCAGAGGAATGCTCTCATATTTGTTGAGCGGAAACATTCACTCAATTGAAGGGCATGTTAGTGCAGCACCTGTAAAGACTACGTGTGATGACCCCTTCACCCCCTCATCCTATCGCTGCTCCAACCCTGCTGCGAGGTGCTGTCGGGGACTCCAGTGACCAAACAAGCATTCAGAACACGGAATAGGATAGCCCGAGTAATGTAGCACGTAATCCAGATAATTGAAGGGTCAGTGGCTGCAGCAAAGGCTCTCACTGGATGAAGGGCATAACAGCAGTTCTTTGCCAACAAAACATTTGATAAAGTGTGTGACTGGTTATTTTTGTGTTGTTGGGTACGTGACTGTGGCTCCTATTTGGATTGACTTATTACGTTCCTATACATATTGTCCAAATTGACTGCCTTCTATGATTGTGAAGTCACTGTAAGACTTAGTCATATCGAATAGAAAGCAGCCCTGTAGTTACCCCAGTTCGCGTTGTCAAGGCTCGGCTTAAGGATCGATGCGTTAGTAACTCAGCCCTGTAGTTACCCCAGTTCGCGTTGTCGAGGCTCGGTTTAAGGATCGATGCGTTAGTAACTCAGCCCTTTAGTTACCCCAGTTCGCGTTGTCGAGGCTCGGTTTAAGGATCGGTGCGGTAGTAACTCAGCCCTGTAGTTACCCCAGTTCGCGTTGTCGAGGCTCGGTTTAAGGATCGATGCGTTAGTAACTCGGCCCTGTAGTTACCCCAGTTCGCGTTGTCAAGGCTCGGTTAAGGATCGATGCGTTAGTAACTCAGCCCTAAAGTTACCCTAGTTCTCGTTGCCTAATATCAAAATCGGAAAACCACTTCAGCAGCACAGCCCACTGGATTGAATTGCTCCTGCAAAGCGGATAGCATAAGCAGTGCCGCACATACAGGCTGAGTGGGGCGAACGTGATGAGCACTGTGAATCCTACAGTGCTGCACCTGCTTTGAGGGACGAAAGCTGTGGGAAATGTGGAGGCAGAGGCCAGACTCCTCGACTTCTGCGGTCACCTCATGCCCATTAAAGTTTGAACTGGGACGGGTGGTGCTGGTCGGCTGCACAAGAAGCTGTTGGTGCTTCTGGCATTGCTGCTGGCAAAGGTGCGCCAATAGCTGCCGTGTAACAGCTGACGCTGCTGCTGGTACTGGTGCCTCACTTGCTGCTGTGTGACAACTGACGCAACTGCTGGTACTGGTGCCTCACTTGCTGCTGTGTGACAACTGACGCAACTGCTGGTACTGGTGCCTCACTTGCTGCTGTGTGACAACTGACGCAACTGCTGGTACTGGTGCCTCACTTGCTGCTGTGTGACAACTGACGCAACTGCTGGTACTGGTGCCTCACTTGCTGCTGTGTGACAACTGACGCAACTGCTGGTACTGGTGCCTCACTTGCTGCTGTGTGACAACTGACGCAACTGCTGGTACTGGTGCCTCACTTGCTGCTGTGTGACAACTGACGCAACTGCTGGTACTGGTGCCTCACTTGCTGCTGTGTGACAACTGACGCAACTGCTGGTACTGGTGCCTCACTTGCTGCTGTGTGACAACTGACGCAACTGCTGGTACTGGTGCCTCACTTGCTGCTGTGTGACAACTGACGCAACTGCTGGTACTGGTGCCTCACTTGCTGCTGTGTGACAACTGACGCAATTGCTGGTACTGGAGCCTCACTTGCTTTGGTGTAACAGCTGACGCTGCTACTGGTACAGGTGCCTCACTTGCTCTGGTGTAACAGCTGACGTTGCTGGTACTGGTGCCTCACTTGCTCTGGTGTAACAGTTGACTCTGCTGCTAATACTGGTGCGTCACTTGCTCTGATGTATCAGCTGACGCTGCTACTGGTACTAGTGCCTCACTTGCTCTGGTGTAACAGCTGACGCTGCTACTGGTACTGGTGCCTCACTTGCTCTGGTGTAACAGCTGACGCTGCTGGTAGTAGTGTCTCACTTGCTCTGGTGTAACAGCTGACGCTGCTGCTGCTACTGGTGCCTCACTTGCTCTGGTGTAACAGCTGACGCTGCTGCTGGTACTGGTGCCTCACTTGCTCTGGTGTAACAGTTGACGCAGCTGCTGGTATTGGGGCCTCACTTGCTCTTGTGTAACAGCTGACGCAGCTGCTGGTACTGATGCCTCACATGCTCTGGTGTGACAGCTGACGCTGCTGCTGCTACTGGTGCCTCACTTGCTTTGGTGTAACAGCTGACGCTGCTACTGGTACTGGTGCCTCACTTGCTCTGGTGTAACAGCTGACGTTGCTGGTACTGGTGCCTCACTTGCTCTGGTGCAACAGTTGACGCTGCTGCTACTACTGGTGCGTCACTTGCTCTGATGTATCAGCTGACGCTGCTACTGGTACTGGTGCCTCACTTGCTCTGGTATAACAGCTGACGCTGCTACTGGTACTGGTGCCTCACTTGCTCTGGTGTAACAGCTGACGCTGCTGGTAGTAGTGCCTCACTTGCTCTGGTGTAACAGTTGACGCAGCTGCTGGTACTGATGCCTCACATGCTCTGGCGTAACAGCTGACGCTGATACTGGTACTGGTGCCTCACTTGATCTGGTGTAACAGCTGACGCTGCTGCTGGCATTGGCGCCTCACTTGCTCTGGTGTTAGAGCTGACGCTGATGCTGGTATTGGCGTCTCACTTGCTCTGGTGTAACAGCTGACGCTGATGCTGGTATTGGCGCCTCACTTGATCTGGTGTAACAGCTGACGCTGATGTTGGTATTGGCGCCTCACTTGCTTTGGTGTTACAGCTGATGCTGCTGCTGGTACTGGTGCCTCACTTGCTCTGGTGTAACAGCTGACGCTGCTGCTGGTACTGGTGCGTCACCTGCTCTGGTGTAACAGCTGACGCTGATGCTGGTACAGGTGCGTCACTTGCTCTGGTGTAACAGCTGACGCTGATGCTGGTATTGGCGCCTCACTTGCTCTGGTTTAACAGCTGACGCTGCTGCTGGTACTGGTGCGTCACTTGCTCTGGTGTAACAGCTGACGCTGCTGCTGGTACTGGTGCCTCACTTGCTCTGGTGTAACAGCTGACGCTGATGCTGGTACTGGTGCGTCTCTTGCTCTGGTGTAACAGCTGACGCTGCTGCTGGTACTGGTGCCTCCCTTGCTCTGGCGTAACAGCTGACGCTGCTGCTAGTATTGGCGGCTCACATGCTCTGATGTAACAGCTGACGCTGCCGCTAACACTTGGGATGCACTTGCTAGTGTGACGTTAGTTTGTCACTGCGTTCACTAGAGCTGTAACATTAATTGCATCTATTAGAGTTGAAACATTGTGTTGTTATTCTTGTTACTGCTTGACGGTTTCAGCGTCATCACCAATCACTACTACTTCAGCACCATATGTTTATGTTGATATTTTATTGGATTTCCTGTTGTTGTGCGCCATCACCAATGTGTGCCGCAGCCCTCCACTGCAGATCATAGGTTGTGAGAACACTCCTCAAGAAGACGCCTGGTGAGGGAATGTAGACAAGCCTGGCCGCGTTTATAGGATACAAAGCACTGTCCGCTGCAGCAGGTAGGATTGGAAAATAACTAGAATACAATAATAGAAGTGCTGGCGTTACACTCTGTAGCGATTTAGGCAGCGGGGAAATGAATATGTAAGTGCAACAAATGTGCTGCAAAGTAGTGTAGACTGTCAACCATGCAAGGGTGGCAAACGTGGAGATAATCGTGGTGAGTCACCGTCCCATTGTAATAAGTACATCGCTTTGTGATACATGGATGCAGCTAACTAAAAAAAAAGTCAATTTCTTGTTCAATTATTTTATATTTTATTTTAAGCGCTGAAAATATTGGAATTCATAGCAGTAACCAAACACAAGATTGCATTTTCTAAAGTCACTAAAAAAACGTTACCGTTTAGATATCTAAGTTACGTGAAAAATAATCTAACGTAAATGACTCAGTATCACTGGAAGCGATGATACTGTATCCATGATCTTGGATATTTTGGTATTATTCACTATTTCTGAACCGATATACAATGTGCAATATTTCACGCCTGAAAAACTATCAACATATCTTGTCTCAGTAAGGTTCCTCTCCGAAAGCGCTCAAACAAAAATTCGTGCAGATACTTAGCATCAGAAGAAGAGATAAAAATTATTATCAGAACTCATCTCAACAACCGCATCGTGGGAAAAAAAATCAAAGGTGCAGCCCCAAGGACGCAAAACTTCCACTACAACCGCAGAATCAAATCAGCTAGTTAGTAAAAATCTTACCCTTTCCGTTCAACAAGGAGCTGGAAAATTAGGCTTGTGCAAGAGTACGATAGAGCAAATTAATTGTACGCAACTCAAAATGAAACCGTACTAGTTTCACAAGTGCCAAGAGCTTAATGAAACTCATACATGTACACACACAAAT
>SDVV010039227.1:0-10652 GCA_016164225.1 Gammarus roeselii | reverse complement strand
ACTAACGAATACAATAATGCCGTCTGTTTCACGCAGGTTCTTTTGGTTTAAACGAAATGCTATGACACTACCTTCTAACAGTAATATAGTTTTTTTTTATATGATATTTCAATTTTATTATTTCAGGACATTGAGCCTTTATTATTTCATGAGAGGGATCCAAACAATTTAATACCTCACGGGATAGGTGCAAGCGGATAGAAGCACTCGTCTTGGCAGATTTCGTATCACTTGGCATATTATACGAAATGGGAAATTACCTTCCAGGGCCAAGATGAAGGAATTCAACAGCAACGAATTGTAGTCTACAACAACCAAATATTCATTTTAAACGTGGCTAAAGAAAAACATTCAATCGGAACCTGAGAATGCCCTGGAGTATGTCTCCTCCAAAGGCGTTAATGAGCTGGATTATGACTCCTTCAAAGGCGTTAATGAGCTGGATTATAACTCCTTCATAGGCGTTAATGAGCTGGATTATGACTCCTTCATAGGCGTTTCATATGAGTGCTCTGAGCGCGAGTGTAATCAGTGATGATAGGCAGCCGACTCCCAGTGTCCTTGTGGGAATCAATAACTACATGTGAACAAGTCTATTAGTAAATAAATGTTTTTTCGTTAAATTACTGACCATTAATGTAATTGATAAAGCAGGAGGGTGGGCTTCAATGCGTCACGTTATATCACTACGCTACGTCACAGTTACAGTCCCTTCCAATGCCATTATTGTGACCCACGCGTCCCTATGCTATAAGAAAGAGAGAATGAGAAGGATTTCCAAGTCAACAATAATCGGCGAGTAATCCTAGCGTTACTGGTCATGGAATATAATAAGGGCCCGTTACAACTGAGTAAAAACATTATCAGGCGTATTGTTCTATCTGTGGAGCCCATCACGTTTGAGACAAGACGAGTGCTCTGAAATAGACACCTAATCAAAAATACTTATAAATAGTAATTTATTTCCTTTTATGTGACCGTAGCGCAGTTGATTGAAATATTTTGTTGTTGCCTTGTGAACTTTCAACGAACTCATTTTTGCTCTCCTGAAAATGAAAACTTGGAGCCTCAACTTGTGATGAGCAACCCAGTCATGGTATAGGATCGACGTGGTATTTTGTTGTGGACCTTCTCGAGTGACTTCAGACGTATTCTAGGGACGGAATATTCTCACCTCAGAATGGATATCATTGATTAAATTTTGAATGATGGTACTTCATGAGGTATTTTCTTGTTAGATACGATTCTTCATGTAAATTATATACGTAATTTGAATTTCCCATAATATCCCACACATTTCACGCGGTAAAATTAATTGCAGTAATTGCTAACTCCTCTCTTCCTTCCCATCTTGTGGGCCCATTACATGCATGTGGAAGTCAGGTTAGGATGCATCCCAAATATCTTAGTCTCTCCAGCATAATATTTTTTTGTATTCAGACTCATGTGGGTAGGTGACATAAAATGTAGCATAAGAATGCTTGTCACTTACTGACTATTTTTATTAATATATTTGTACGGTTTAAAAAAAAATGTAATCATATTGTACTTTCGAGTGTTTGAATAATGACAAGCTATTTTTATGTAGTAATTTCTGTATCAATTTCATTATTATTGATATGTATATATACACCATTTATAGAAACTATGCGATATGGACCAGATTTACTGCAAATGGGATCGACGATTCCGAAAGCAAAAGGGAATACCTTCGTAATTGCTATAATAACATGTATTTCATACCAGGCGTGATATGTGCTCTATTGTATCTCTAATCCCAGCAACATTTTGTTCAATGTTCCATGTATCCAAACCTAATAAAACAGGCCTTCGTGTAACTCAATGTTGTTTATACTACAATATGAACACACTAAGTTCCTGCATGCTTACCATTGTACTTGTCTTCTTTCGTTACCATTTCCTTATTTTCCCGACGTTCGGGGGTGGACAACCTTTAAAGTAACTGAGTGCTGGAGCCCTTCAATGAAAGAGAGAGTATACATGTGTTATTGCTCCGTCAGTTTTATGACTCAGGAGGCCAGTGTTGGTGCATTTTGGGGATGATCGACCCACATCCGGGAGTAGTTTACAGAATAACGAATACAAATTTCAACAATTTTTTTAGATTGAATGTAGTGGAACGCTGCTCCTACGGCATTTACGCAGTGAATAGAGCACCAGCTTATAGAAATTATTTTTTTATGAAATTTTAGTTTAATGAATCTCATGAAAATAGGAACAATCGCTTATAAGAAAGAAAAAATTGTTTCATTGTTGTCATAAGATGGTAAATTATTGCGATAATTTCAATCTCACCAGCGAATTCTAATTTCAAACTAAAACCCGAAGGACCCTTGAGCAATATTAACTTAAGTTTCCAGGGTACTGCATTTGAGGATTGTTGCTCACACAAGGTTTCACGATTTGTGAAAATGAACACTTCCAAAAGGCACTGCACAATCCACGATAATACAATCGATCCAGAACTAATGTTTCGAAGCGATTTTAACCGATCTTTACACCTTTCACTCGCAGCCCTCCCATGGCCCAGTCGGCGTACGAGGCAATAGCAAAATTCAGACTCGGAGTGGTTCCCTACGCCGTCAAACAGAACGATCTAGAGACTCGCGCTAGCATTAATCCCAATTTTAACCGGATTTGTTCTGGAAGTTTATGCCTGATGTTAAGATGGAAAATAGCGGATGACCTGGTCGATCGTTCCTGGATTTTGTTATGTTGTATGCATACGATTGTTTCAAGGTCTTTTTTAATTCGTGACTGATTTTCTGCACCTTTGTAATTGGTTTTCATGTTGTTAGACACACTGCTGTAGAATATGTCTATAATTTTCTCAATATCTCGATAACATTTTTCACCAAGTGAATGGGAAGGTACGGTGAAATTGTGTTTTGGCTTACAATTCAGATCACACTCTTGTTTGCTACCTTTCTCACTCGAGATCTGTCAAATAACTTATAACATGAATGACAATGTTCTAATTGCACTGAGAATTCTAGTACCCATGATCACCGATACAGTAATCATGGATTCATGTACAATGACATACTTAAACGTCATAACCATCTTCATAACAGCACATGACGCGCTTTGTCACCGTAATCCACTGAATTAAATGTAAATCCTGCGAATGATGGTCTCAGGCGGGATTACATCGTATGTACGCTATCATATATGACCCTGTTTTACTGCTGCAAAAAAATTATATTTATAAAGAGTCAACAACATTTCTGTTCCTCTGCACTGCTTACCAGGGGCAACGCATGCATGTTATTTAGGAAGTCTATGTACATTCAATAATAATGTTCCGTTTTTGACGTTCACTTGTTCCTTGAATTGAATTGAATCCAGTCGTTGATTTAATCGCATAGCGTCGAGGTATTGATGTATTTATGTAAGTCCATTGATGGCGGAGAACCGAAATTAAATTATCCAACTACATTTGGATAATTTAATTTCGTACATTCGTTTCATGGAACATCCCATGAACTGGTACATACGTGTTATTACCGACACATTGTTTAACGATTTGCAAAAAAGTATTCTAAGCAATCATAATTTAATGTTCATTCTCAACTTGGGGAAAACATAGAGCAGTGAAAAATGTAATGCAGTGAAAATATTATGCAGTGAAAAAAATACAAAAAGTATTCAAACGTTTACGTGAAAAAACACGTAAACGTTTGAGTAAATTGATCCCAAACGCTAACAAAGCATGTTGTAACTTATTTCAACACATTGTGTACACATCCAGTGTTCCTGAAATTGTGAACAGTGTATCATGTAGCTACATTGACTTTGTCTAGCCCTTACAAGATCGTGATAGGAAATGCTTCTATAATGCAATCCCTGTCAAACTGGGACAGCAAATAAATGTTTAATATGGAATGAGACCATGTCATTAGGTTTCCCTTACGAATTTATAATATGTTTATAACGTAAATCGTATGTACAAATTTCTATTTCGCTTATGAGTATTTCCATCTCTTTTGGATCATATTATATTATTAGAAGAATTTTTTACACCCACATATATGTAGTTTTTGTTTTCTTTATATATCATACTTCCTTCTGTTTCACTGCTTGAGCATAGACGCAAGAGCTTATGAGGTGAAAATATATGTTTCGATATCTATTGTTTTATGAACACACTCCAAAAAGAATTACTTCGGGAATATGAACAATAGAGCGGCGATTCTAGACGGGAGCCTACGTGTTTTTCCCCTTCTCCTTTGGGGAAACCTCGCTAAGACGTTAGGAAGTTTCTTCCAAAGAGATTATGGTTCTCGTCATTTTCCCTTTCTTCACAAAAAAAAAGATTTTTAAAACATTCTGTGACTGACCCTCGCCCTCATCTAGAAAGACAAAAAAGATGTTGTTGGAAGGTAGTTTAAAAAAATTACCTAAGCAAGAAATTCTTGTTCCACGTTGGCTCGTCTTAAGAAATTCATGATAAATATATTGATGTGATAAATCAAAGATTTAGGTGCTATTGCATTTCGAATTCATTGTCAGGGAACAATATGCCATTTGAGAAGGAATTGATATCAATTGTGATTGATAATGTAGAGAAACATAATAATTTTTAATTGGTTTATTATTCATCCATTTAAAGAAGCTATTCGATGAATTCGTGACTGAATTAAAATATTTCGATGCGATTCGTTGGTTCTGCATGGACCACAAACCAGGGCCACGTTACTAGTGTCATTGGTACAATAAAAGACATCACTTATGAGTGTCGGTCATCTGTCCGTCACGTTGTTTTCGATAATAACACGTCAAAACCCTTAGGTAGACCACACCGGAAGAAAATAGTCGAGATCCACACTATTACTTTTGTATCCCAATTATAGAAGAGAAAAATATTCAGAATTAAAAAGAATAATAATGGGTACAAATAATTGATGTATCGGGAATATAGGTATAAGCGAGTAGGGCTGCTACTGAGTAATTGCAACAGGTTAATTGAAACATATTTCATTACACTGTAGGGAAATAGGTTCACAGATATTAAACGAAGTAGATACTAGATCATTTATCGCAGAGATCTCTTCACTTTGGAGGTCATTAAACTGGCATCGCAGAAACTATTCTAGGGATGCTCATTATTGTGCTGGGAATAATAAAAAACAGGACTGCTTAAAGGGGAATGTTGACTGGTGCGTGTAGCTTATACGAGTCGCAGGGAAAAAACAGACAACGGTAATGCATTAAAATGTGATTCAATGCAAATCAGCAACAACACTCAAAAACGAGCACGGACAACAAATGTATTTATTCCTCTCTCTTTATTTTTCTCGATTTTATATGGGCATGGAAATGAAGCATGTCGCGCGGACGAAGCGGCGTGGTTACTTCTATTTGCCTTTGCTTTTTATAAATGTATTGTAGCTCTGCCCAATAGTGCTATTTCAATCGGATGATTTTTAGCGGATTAAAAAATAACAACTTGTTGATAGATTCGTGCCCTGAAATGATACTGATAAAATTGCCCGTTGAAACCTTCACCTTCAAACCGTCATAAGTGTACGCCGTTGGACCACGATTGTTTATTTTGGATTAATGGCATCAGCCGATCATGAAACTGGCACAACAAAATTAAATTTAGTTAGAAATGATGGAACATTGACAGATTTTTGGTTATCACGTCATTGCATTGTAAGACAATCAAACCGAGTCAATTATAGAGAGACTGAATCATCAAAATCTGAATTTTTCTGTTAATAAATATCTTAAATTGATATGGTTTAGAATCGAGATTCGCTGATGAGAAATTTGCTTAGAAAAAATAGTTCGGATGCAATATCCCATGGATTTGTTATCAGGTCTTTGTAGGGCTACCTAAGGCTTGGTATTAAGTCTCTGGTATGGATTCATAACTCCTTTCTGCTACGTGATAATCATGAATAATCAAACAAATGACAACAACCCCTCATTCATTGTCAATATCTGTAGAATGAGTTAAATTAGGTTCATCCGTCGTCGCGGTAACGTTGGTGAAGGAGTTTTGTATAAGTAGCGTCCCTCTGTCTCTCAGTCAAGGATGTCATAGCAGTTTTCTTGTACGCACCTCTGTTAGCGACTGCACCCCAGCACACTCCGGTAACTTCATGTCAAATGCTTGCATTCATTATTACCAGTTACTGACGACTTTACTGACAACAAGTATGTAGGATACAATGCAGATAAAGGCTACATTGCGATAGTAACTCGTAGAACGTCAGCACAATCAGCTTTCGAGAATAATCATTCACCTCCTGGAGGTGAGTGTTTGGCATATCATAAATTGTTTTAGAAACGTTTAGAGGCGATATCTTAAAACGGTTAGTCAGTACGTTTCCTAATTTTGGCTGAATAACTACACTGATTATACCAACATTGAAATAATATTTAGGGAGGCCCCGAACAAAAAACATTGAGTTTTTGGAGAAATGTTAATGCGAGCAATCTGACTTGAATAGATTTTCTGATCCTTATTCACGACATCATACATCTAGTGTCTGGCAATATGCAGCCTCGCTCTAGATATTAATGCCAGGTTCTGCAGGTGTTGTAAGTTTCCCTCTCTCTAGAGTAATTGAAAGCAAATCCCTCAATCAACTCGTCAGGAGTGTTTCGCTCGTAGCAACAGCTTGCATCAATCTTATTCACTATTATAAATAACTAATGTTTCAAATAATGTGATGATAATTAGTTTTGTGTCACTTAAAATAATAAACACACAATTATTTAGAAAAAAAATGTCGTTACATATTTTTTAATTTTATGTTCATTGATTTCACGTTAATCTTCCCCTTCAAGTACTAGTGGCATTTCTCGGATCTTTAACAGCCTGCAATTGTCAGGCGTATCATTGACACCACATCAAACTGGTTGAATACCCATCCATCGTGAATACAGACGTGAGGCAAATTCCTCAAGAGGGAGGAAGTTGGTCGGTATCAAGACGTACCTCATATTCCCGTGTACCCACACATATCCCAAACTTGCTCTTAAACGATGAAGGGTGCAGCTAGATAGCTCGCAACACTCACTGATGGTCAGGTGAGAGGTTCGATATGAGCATCGGCAGCATGGCCCGGCAGTTTTAATCGCTTACCCATGCTGCGTCATAAATAACGGGCCCCACTCCAGCAACGTTCATACTTCCCAAGCGAGATGCCAAGGGCGGGAAAGCAAATCAGAGCGGCATCAAAGCCCTACCATTCACAGTCCTTCTCCACTTACCACTCTCCCATGCGCTTTCTCTCGCTACCTCCTCACCAATGGGTCTCCGCCCTTTAACCTGATTTACTTTATTCATCTCTCAAAACTATGCTCTTCCTCTCGGCCTACAGCCACTCACCTCTACTTTCAACCCTCTTTCATCCATCTTCCATCATCCATCTTCACAGAGGGTCCCCCCCCTCAGCACATGAGAATCAATTCTGCCTCCATTTTTCTCACCCTCCTCGTTCTATTTCGAGCATCGTAACTATTGATACTATCCCTCAGCGCTTCTTCGGTCATGCCTCTCAAACTTTCCTGTCAAAAAATGCAAACTTATTTTCTCTTCAGCTCTTGCCCCCCAACGTATCAGCCCCGTGAAGCAAAGTTGGCACAACTACACCTCATACTACCATCACATGACATCCATACCCAATGCCCTACAGCTCTCCACACTCTTCAGTGTACCTAACACTTTACATCCTTCATTCAGTATCCACTAGTCCAGTCTTCTCACCAATAGAGCCCTGGCACCTTAAACATTTAACCTACCATAACTCTCTATTTGGGCAGACGCTGATCTCGCTGTCATCGTCTTTCATCGAACGTCTCATTACTTTACTTTTACTCTCACTAATAAGGAGTGATTATTTCCTCCACACCAGCGTACATCAGAGTGTCAGGCTCATAACTCAACCACAGGACATTTGAGCATCACAGTCCCAAGCTCATAACAACACCATAAGACATTAGTGCATCCGAGTCAGACTCACAACACACCCCACCCATTCAAGCATCAGAGTCTCAGATTCATAACACAGTCACAAGCTATTCGAAATATAATAAAAGTGAAATTTGATGCTGGTCGAACTGCGTTTATTCGACCAGGATAAATGCGGAAACAATTTTCCTGCTTTAATTTCCGCCGCAGAACTGCGTTTTTCTGTTTAAATGATGACTAGGCGCCTCCAGTCCTGATTTTTTTGCATCACTATAAACTTGTCCTTCAATCAGATAATTAATTCCAACTCCTATTCGTTCGAGCCTCAAGGCTTTAATGGGCACTTCTACTTGTGTCTTTAACGGCTCCCGAGCGAAATGATGGAACAACCCCCTCCTTCATAACTTAAATGTAATATAGGGACAATTGTGTATCCTGATCAATTTGCCGCGAACGAGCACCTTCTGCGGCAATAATACTGTCCTTCCAATGAGATTTCAAACGCTTGAATTTGCACATCTTGCGTTGTTTAATCATATCGGACAACGCAATATGATTTTTAATGAGATCTAGAAAGAAACCCTCATGCAATGAGAAAGGTGGCGATGACACGAAGACTATCGTGATCCGCGGCCAATTAGCTCTTGTAGAAACGAGTAAACGCTCCTGCAATATGAATTGGAGCAATGAGATGGTTATTACAGGGATCTGCGGTACACAGCTCGTAGAAACGAGTAAGCGCTTCTGCAATATGAAGGGGGGCAATGAAATGGGATTATAGGGATCTGCGGTACACAGCTCGTAGAAACGAGTAAGCGCTTCTGCAATATGAAGGGGAGCAATGAAATGGGATTATAGGGATCTGCGGTACACAGCTCGTAGAAGCGAGTATACGTTCCTACAATATGGATGGGGGCAATGTGATGGGAATTATAGGGATCTACGGTAGGGTACCCTCGTAGAAACGAGCAAACGCTCTTCAAATAAGAAGCGTGGCAAAGACTCGGGGATCATAACGGTTTGCTCCTACTTGCAATTATGGGATCATCCTGTTCCATTACGCAATAAACTGGTCCCTTAGAGTGCATGATGAAACTACAGGGTCGGTTACATTGGGAGTATAAAGAAGGATATCCAATTTTCAATGCTATGTCTCTCAACTACGCTAACAAAAAGTGATGTTATCGATGAGCTAAACCGGGATTGTTCGGTATTATTGACGAGGTAAACTTGAATATATTGCTGTTAGGTTTGCTTAGAGATTGCCATAAAATATATTGTCCAGGCCGATCGGTTTCACTGCACAATTTATTGAACTCGTAAATGAGCTGGTATCAAAGTAGGATTTTATTTACAATTTAATCCATCCATTGTCTCTCACATCACAATCTCTGAACTACGTTATCAAACGAAGTTAGTTAATTGCAGTATGACAGAATATCGTCAATTAAGAATTAGTTTAGAGTACTTTTTTGTTTAATTTCTGAGCGTACTCATCATTTGGGGAAATACATATGTCATTGGTCTTCTTTATAACCTCATCAAACAGCATGATTTATGTGACGGAATTCTTTGAAGCAAACATTTAAAAAGGTATATATGTGGTTCAATGTAAGAAAATGCATCAGTTTATTTTCCCAAAGTAAATTCATTAATTGTATCGTAGATTTAAACAAAAATAGGTATCTTTGAACCATTCTTCCTATTCCGTTGCTAATCGCACAAGAAAAAATGAATGTGTCCAAATTTCTGATCATTTAACAATAACAATCCGACCAATAACACGAATATTCATACATAGCGGATATAATGATACAAACTATTGTTCACCATCAGATCAGTGAACGATTTTCTCTCAAAGTAATTGGACATGCGATCAGATATATTATTCAGAGGAGCACAAGTTATAAGTGAATATCCATTAGTCACTTTACGGATTGAGTATGAAAAATACTCATAAAGAAAGGTCCATGTTCCCTCTCAGAGAACACCTTTCTACGTAGAAAAAAAAAGCAGGAGTGCCAACAAATTTGTATTCACACATTAACAATTACAACTACGCACTTTTCACCTGACAAATAAGGAAATGTCTACCGTTGAGAAGACGTACAGTTACTGTTTTTATGAGAACACACCAGGTGAGCAGAAGCGTTCTTGCCTTGCCTGTGTACACGTCGGGTCCCACTTCAGCGTCTGTTTGCAGGTTTTCCCTCGGGTCGCGCCCGCAAGCTCTGTATAATGGATACAGGCAGCCTCATTTGCAGGCCGAGTGGCCCTCACCCGTAAACAGATCTGACCAGCTTCCAGTACTCAAACACTTAATCTTGGCGGTGTAAATATTAAGGGGAGGGACAATTGATTGCGTGCTGGAATGAATCCTGCTAGAGCAAATAAATCCAGTTTGAACGTTTTCATTGACAATTTCCAGGAGTTAAAGTTTATTTTTTCCGAGATTGAAGTTGCGTGTTAATTTCAGAACAGTCATGATGGTGCACAGTTCATTTGATGTTGTATTTTCAGTGTGTGACCATTATATTTATCATTGTTCGACTTAACTCTAGAAAGTCAATTTTTTATTTATAACGGTAGCACATATCATACTAATAATAATATTTATAAAAAATAATATTGATAATAATGACAATTGTAATGTTAAAATTACATATAATAATAATAATAATAATAATAATAATAATAATAATAA
>SDVV010039226.1:0-10652 GCA_016164225.1 Gammarus roeselii | reverse complement strand
TCCTTGATTTTGTATTGTTCTAGACATTTCCTAGTAATATGATAGCAAACTTTGATTTCTCAACCCAATGTATTTGTGATCTTCCAGTCTTATGTATTCGTATATTTCTAAACCAGCTATTCATGATTTTCCAACTCTATGCATATTCGTGATTTCCCAACCCTATGAATTCATGATTTTCCCACCACACGTATCCAAGATTGCCCCACCTTTGTAACCGTGATTCTTTTCTCAGAATAGACGTTGTTTGAAAGATCATTGATGATCGTGTTTCTTGTTCTTCTGGAAATAACTTACGATTAACTTTATTCAAATCGTGTGTTTGATGATGAAATTCATTTGTTACCTTTACGAATAGAGAACCCTCTGCTGGACTATGAAAAAAATAATAATAATAAGATGATATTTTCACTAGGAACAACGAATATTGTTGTATAATAGGAGGATAGCAATAAGAATAATCAGATCTTTACGAACAGTTCGGCTTATTTTTGATAGCTCCATTCATTTCCTGTGGGTGTTGTTTACCCACATTAAACGATTTTTATGTGTTACCGAAGTCTTTCTTGCCCGTCCACAGCAACTGCATGCTCAAGATGGTTCAAAGGAGTAATCAAGAAGACTTTTAATTGTCCTTGTAGACATTCCCATCCTACTTTCTATCTCACTATTTGATTCCTTTCCGTAGCTCCAGGTGAGCTTAAGCAAAATCTCCTCTGTAGAAAGGTTTTTGCCAGGCCTCTTGACCTACTATTTATTATTTTATGTTTACAATATGAAAAGGTGTTTAAATAAAAAATAGTCAGTGGTCCGTTCGAGCCCAAAAATTGGAGAACGACCTTCATGTGCCTCCACGCTCTTACTAGACGCGCTGACAATTTACTAGTAAAAATGCCGTGCACTTGGGGTCTCATAACTTACGAAACATTAAAAACCTAATTCAATCGTACCAGAAATTCGCAATTTTTAGCTATGCAACGCAAATGGTCGAAATAACGCGTGGGGCATTATCCCTCAAATCATTGTCCTAAGAGCCAGCGAACACAAATTACAGAGCATACACTCAGATGATGGAAATGGATATTCGTTATCAGTTTTTTTTCACTATAATCTTCAGAGACTTGAGTCAAGCTGTCCTGGCTTTCTAGACTGGTGATCGCCGTGCTTGGCTGCGGGAAGCTTGTTAGCCATACATGAGGCCCCCTCGTTAAAAGGGATGAGGGGCAGTGGTGTTTTGGGTTCAATCGATGAAAGTACCTTTTTTTGACTACAAAACGAGAATCATAGTCAAGATACAAATCAAACATTTATTATGAGCTACATACGCAAAAACAGGCTAAATAATTCGGCGGGAGAAGATGATTGTTAAGTTGTTGGTGGTTTGGTCCATAGCTTAAAACTTTTTCATCTTAAACCCTGGCCAAGTATTCTCAGGGGACTTGTCTGGGTTAGGACTAATTGAGTATTGAGAATCCTTGGTCAGTGTATAAGTTGAAAGTTTTATGTAGGCTGCGCAATATAGCTGGTTAGAATACAGGAATTAGGATTGCTGCATCATTATTACGCAGTTTTAAATATTACAATTAACTTCTCCTGTTGGCAGCGTTCGGTGAATCTAATTGTGAGGACAGGTAAAAACACTAATACAGAATTTTTTCAATTGAAAAATTACAATGCATGTCGTAGGTGTGTACAATATTTAATACCATGAGTGTAATACATTAAGCGGGAACAATTATTTGAACAAAACAGACAATGATATCATTACGGTTATATTGCCATGGATGGTTGATTTCACTACAATTTGTAGTAGGATCAATAGTGCCTTAGAAATTATCGCCCTCCAAGAAGCTTACACTTTGTCAACACGGCAGCTGTGTTGAAACGTCGACCTGAGCTGCAGGCTACTTAATGCAAGCGCTAAAACACATTTCAGCATTCTACTCAGTACCGCGACGGAAAAGAATTTCAACATGAGGCATTCATCTTCAAAAGGGCAGCATTAATGACTGCGTGCAAGAAAAAGGAACAGGAGACTGCGGCGGGCAATTAACTATTGGAACTTCCGATTAAAAAAAACGGTGCATGGAGAAACAAGCGGAACTTCAAGTTAAAGAAACGACCGTGCACAAGGAACAAACGGAACCCAAGGGTCGGGACGAGACGGTTCACCAGAAAGACACGGAAGCCGGGCCTGGTAAAGAACGGCATACAAGAAACAAGTGGAACCACATAACAGAGAACCAAAATGAACTGAGAGAGAGAGGATAAAGGGTTATGACACCGAACAAATACCCCAGACAGCATTCCGTTATGGAACTTGTCGACGAAGCCACAATGAGAAGAGCACAATAGTAGACATACTAGGCAGAAAAAAATAACAACAGAAGAATCAAAGCACTCTTGTGAAACGTACAGTGACTGATGCCTGAAAGGGATCTTCTCCCAGTTAGTGTGAAAATAAACAGATATGACATTCAAAGAATGAAGTGCCGTGACTGGACATGAATGACCAAAATTGTCCAGCGGAAATAAACCCTCAAAGATTCAAAACGTTTAATGTAGACAAACCATCTCCTATCAAAAGAGGATGGGGATCAATGTTTTACGTCAAAGAGAGCCTCGTACAACAATTCGCAGGGCTGCAACAACAACAACAGGAGGGATGTCATCGAAAATTGTACAAGAGTACCAAAATCCCACAGTAGCAGTAGCGGATGAAGGTGTTCTATATGATGAATTGGGCAACATAATCGCGTCCTCCCATGAACGATGTGAATGGGGATTTTAACCATCCAGACATCAATTGGGCAATTTGGGAAGCTCATGGACGGGGTGGCAGGATGATGCGATTCATCATTTACAACGACCTAGAACACTATGTGACAATACCAGCCAGAGGGCCTGGCTTACAAAATTTAGTATTGTCAACATAAGACAAATTATTAGATCAGGTAACATAGCTAGAGGATTTTAAATCACTGCTCATCGAACAGAATAGGAACAGCAAGGTATAACTACTCTTACAGTTGAGCCTAGTTTGGAGACCCACGAGATGAAATCAAAAGCGTAGACTTTAGGCTCGATTTTGAAGGAACGACTGCAGATCAATGATATGTGTTTTTTCACATAGAAAGTTGTTCAAGCAAACAAGAGGCTCATTTCGAATAAAATAATACAAACTTAAAGTCCCTCAAGGCTGAACAATGGTGTTCAAGTCAAGTCCACACAACTGGTCTCTCTCCATAATTTCAACATGTACTTAATCAGGGTGGAAGATGAGTGAACAAAGTGGTCAAAAGTGCAAAAAATATTATTGAGATTGGTGTTGCTGGAATGGCCAAGTACGATCCGAAAGCGCTCAATGCACATGTGAATGGGAGACGGGTTGTTAGTAGCTATAAGTGAGCCTAAACGCAATTTTTTCGGGGTTCGGTAGAGGACCCCCTCCCCTCGTCAAAAAGTTGGAGGCGCTCCTGGATACAGGGTGCCTAAACGCATTTTTTAATTCGGCCAATATAATTGTTAGGAAGTATGTTATTTCTTAAAGCAACCGACTTAGTCGCTGTGTCTCTCGGACATTGTACTTGTAGGATAAGACAATTACTCATGTGGTCAAGTTAATTACTGTAGCTTCAAGGAGAAACCCAGGAGGGTGGAGGACAGAATATGGGAGGAGGAAAGGGGAGGAGAGTCAGTCGTCTAAAGGTGCCTAAACGCATTTTTTTTTTAAATAGCCAATGTAATTGTTAGGAAGTATGAAATTCCTTAGTGTGCCCGACATAGCCGCTGTATATCTTGGACATTATACATGTAGGTTGAGACAATTGCTCTTGTGGTCAAGTTAATTACTGTAGGCACATAGACCACCCGGGAGGAGGAGTTGAGAGTAGGTGGTCCCAATAAATCAATGACAATTAACGATTTTATCTCGACGTGTGATCATTACGAGTTTTGACAGATTGTTATTACGTATTTTGAAAGCAGAGTATATTTTGTGTTGGGATCTTTAAATGGTTTGATCGCAAGAAAATAATGGTACATATTAGGACATATTAGTAGGATACATTTTAATAGATTACTTTTTACATCGTTTTATATATTTTCACAGACCCTCCTGTTATTTCAATAGTTATTACCCGTACATTTTTGTTGTGTGTGACTCATTTGGATAGAATCTTTTACTGCTCAAACCTGACTTTTTAGTTTATGCGTAATCGATGTAGTTAAGCAAGAAATGGTGGTACATTTTATCATGATTTTTAAGCTTAGGATGCATTTGAATAGAAGCTCTTATAACGATTTTATTTAGTTTTCAATGGTTATTACCGTTTATTTGTTACCGTAGAATATCGTTGATCATGATATCTTTCTCTTTATTAGTGACTGCCGTAATGTGTTCGTGGCCCTATCGAGCTAAAATCTATATTTATTACTAAATCACATCGTATGCATATATTTTAAGAGATTCATCAGGATACAACGTTTAGGAACAAATAGCTGCAGATACGCTCAGCTCAAACCTGATTTATTTAGGATATGCGTTATCGATGTAGTTTTATAAAAAAAATGATAGTTCATATTAGGACTGCTGCTAGATTAGAGTAAGGAAAACAAACGAGCACGAGTGCTCATGTGGAGTGTTTCCTTGAAAGAAGAGGGGGGGAGAGTCAACGAGGCTTTTGAAATTCACGCACACATTCAGAAAAATGAAAGTTGTACGGACAGAAAGAGAAGGACCACCACTACCAGCACCTCTACCTACTACAACAATCCCATTACTACACGGGGCGTTTCAGCCCCGGAGAAAGAAAGGTCGAGTGTCAGTTCGACAATTTTAGGAACAGGGCGAACAAGAAGCGAAGCGAAGAATTTAGGTTCCAGGCGGTCGCATCTCAGACGGTCGAGCAGAGACGGCCACGCCCATACGCTCAGCAGACTCATACTTTTCCTCGAGCGCATGCCTATCGGTTTGCCCCAGAGGTTGGGTCAAACTGACTCCAACTAGGTATTGAGTCTACATCGAATGAGCAATAAGTATTTAAATTTTGACATGTATGTGCACATTTGAAGAGAGCATCCCACCTAGTTTCCCGGGCAGTGGTCCTCCCTCATGTGCTCAGAAGATTAAGTCTTCTGTACGCAAGTGGTTCCTTGGAGGCTGTCGCACTTCAAGGTGAGACGTCGGAGGGACATCTCCTATGATAGACCTGCCCTTGGCTGATCTAGAGTCTAGGTCGAAATTTGTCAGAAATATCGTGAAATTTTGATGAAACAATAGGTGAGAACCACTCTCAGTGTCCTGAAAGTGGTTTCCCCTAGTGTTCAGTAGGTCGAAATTTATCAGGAATATCGTGAAATTTTGATAAAACTATAGGTGAAAAACACACTCAGTTTCCTGAGAGTGGTTCTCCCTAGTGTTCAGTAGAGTAAGTCTCTGAACACGTGTGTCTGACGTTGCTGTACCAGGTCCCAGCCGAATCTGCGCTTAAGAAGAGAAGGCGGTATGTTATCTACATTGTGCAAGGGAATATATTTCAGGGTGGGAGGAATGCAGTCGCCGTAACACCTCTCACCCGGTGAATTCCTAGAATGATCGTTCTCACTATTATCAGTATTTATGTAAGCAATGTATTAATATCAGTCTCAGTATTAGCAATGCAATGCAATCCCTTCAGGTATTTAAAGGTTTCAATGAGCTAGCCTCCTAGCCTTCGCTGCTCAAGGGTGATGAGGCCAAGCTCTTTAAGCCTATCCTCGTAGCTGTAGTGGCGTAGCTGCGGGATGAGCTTGGTTGCACGATGCTGGATTCGTTCCAGTTTGGCTATGTCCCCCCTCATGTGTGGAGACCAAAATTAGACTGCATGATCGAGGTGGGGACGGACGAGGGATGTGTACAATGGCAATACAATGTCCTTCGTTTTGCAGAGGAAGTTACGGGAGATGTAACCAGGGTTACGGTTAGCTATCTTGTAACTTTCTTCGACCTGCGCGTTCCCTTTCATACCTTTCGAAATAAGGACACCCAAGTCTCTCTGCTGGTCCACAGTTGCAAGATCGCTGCCTGCCATCGTGTGGTTGAAGTTGGCATTACGACACCCCATGTGCATAACTGTACATTTTGCTACATTGAAGGGCATCTGCCACGCTTCCGACCATTGGACGACTTTTTCGAGATCTTGTTGAATCTCAACTCTGTCTCTCTCTCTCCATGCTGCATGGCAGAGCTTTGTGTCGTCGGCAAATTTCGATACCTTGGACAGAAGCCCCGCTTCCATGTCGTTTACATAGACGAGGAAGAGGATAGAACCCAAGACACTGCCTTGGGGCACCCCAGAGGTAACAGGGGCCCACTCAGACAAGGCCTGGCCGATGCTGCCTCTTTACTTGCGTCCTGTTAGCCAGGCGCGCAGCTAGCGAAGTACGTTGCCACCGATGCCGAGCTCAGAGACTTTGTGTAACAGTCTCCTGTGCGGCACCTTGTCGAAGTCTTTTTGGAAGTCTAGGTAAATGACATCCACTGTCTTACGGCTGTCGTACACGTTGATCACCTCATTGGAAAAGTTTAGCAGATTCGTCAGATAACTTCTCCTACGGCAGAAGCCGTGTTGAGTGTCATAAATGAGTCCGTTGTCTTCAAGATAATCAACGAGGTGGTTTCGTATCAATCGCTCGATGGTTTTGCACACGATCGACGTCAAGCTGATCGATCGATAGTTGCTGGGCGATTGTCGGTCACCTTTCTTGAAGATTGCCGTGACATGAGCAACTCTCCAGTCTTAGGGGACCTCGCCACTCGTCATCGATAAGTTGAAGATGTGGGTTAGGGAATCCGCCAATTGTTCTCGAATTTCCTTGAGAACTCTTGGTTGGTGTCCATCGGGACCGATCGATTTGTAGATGTCCAGTTTCGCAAATTGTTTGACAACTTCCTCTGGATACATTTAGAATACATTAAAATGTAGGATATATTTCAATAGGTTACTTTTATATCTTATAATATAGTTTCACAGGCCCCTTGTTATTTCAATGGTTTTGTATAGTTCGCAAATTTTGTTGTGTATGACTCATTTGAATAGAAACATTTACTGCTCAAACCTGATTTATTTAGGATATGCGTAATCAATGTAGTTATGCAAAAAATGATGGTACATACTAGGAGAGCTATTAGTGTAGGATACATTTCAATAGGTTCCTTTTATATTGTCTTATATAGTTTCACAGGCCCCCCTGTTGTTTAAATGTTTTTTATTGCTCGCATATTTTGTTATGTATGACTCATTTGAATGGAAACTTTGACTACTCAGACATGAATTTTTATGATAGGCGTAATCGATGTAGTTATGCAAGAAATGGTGGCCTAATACATATTACCATGGCTGGTTAGTGTAGGATGCATTTGAATAGAAGCTTTTATAACGATTCTATCCAGTTCTCAATTATTATTGCTTATTATTGCTTCCTCGACCGTTATAATACGAAGATTATGATAACTTTTTCTTTATAAGCGATAAACATAGTTTATACGTGGTATTTTAGAGCACGATTATTAAATCGGTTCCCTTAAAGCGTGTCCAGTAGTCCATAACGCGAGTGTCATTCGAGGACCGCTTTATCCATCGATGTCACATAAAGATCTTATCTCAACTCTTATCTCATCTCGCCGTTCTCGGAGTATGCAGTAGGGTATACCTTTAATAACTTTGACGTGATCGGTAGGAATAGCATTTGTTTCATTTGGACATGCAATAGGGTGTACCATTAATCACTTGGCTTACGGGTGACTCATTCTGATGGATCGACGGGCAGCTTCCGGATATACATTGGCAGTTTAAACGTTATGAACATTTACAGGGTATAATATGTTCATGTGGACGTACTTTCGTCATTCACTCTACTACAAATGCCATAGACGGTCTCACCCGGATCACGCCTCTTACATGTTAAATCATCGAGATAGTAGCGTTTGTTTTCAAGTTTACTGAGTCTGTTTTAATAGTGCGATCAGTTTGAAGTTGGCATGATTCGTCGCGAATATTGTGTGTATGGTCTCAAAGTGTGTGTTGGTTTTCTGGTTATGAATGTTTCTGTATTGTTCATGTTTGATTTTGGCTTGTGTCTGGTAATTTACACCCTCAGCAGCTGGTTTGTGGCCTCGTACTCGAGCAATAGACTGTAACACGTTGGTTACAAGCAAATGATCTCACTCGGGTAATCGTTGGCTGTTTCGGTCTTCGATAGTCCCAGCTGTCATTTATTTGATTCATCGTACAATGGATGATTTTTTCGGGAAATGTGTAGAAAGTCTATGTATTCAGCCAGAGGAGAATGTGACATTGTACGCCTTATTTTTAGCCTGGAATAATTTCTATCACAACGTAACGCAAGAGGCGTTTTATTGCAATTCATCGCAAGTCATGTTGCATGTATGCATTTCAATGCTATTCATTCGACTTAAATTTAGGATTTTGCAAACAAAGATTTATTCGATTTATTTTTTATCGATAATAGATTTTGAAACATTTATGTATAGTAGGGGTCTTACACGGGTTTATCATTTATACGAAAACATAATTATTCACTCCGAAAATAGACACGAGCATCTAGGCGAAACATAAGAAATGACTTCAACCTCACTCTCTTGTGTTATCTTGATCCTTGGTATCAGTGCCACTCTGTGTGTTCTTAATCAATGATGTGCATTTATTTCTCACCTGAAGCTGTCGAATCGTCATATCGGTGTAGAATTTATCATCTGGGTGTGCTTGTTTTCTCTGATCTATTGGGTTCTAGACTAACGTTCATAGCCCAAACTTTACATAAGCGGCGACCTTTGGGAGAAGTGTATGCAACACTTGACATCCTATCCTTGTAACCAAAACTTTGATTTTAGTCTTCAGTGAGCATTTTCTCGACGCTTGTTTTCTAATTACTGTTATATGTTTATGACATCGAATCGCTTCAGGTTTGTTACTTACTTATGCATACGTTACCATTCATTATATTCCCGCAGATTTTCCAAAATATGCCTAACTCTCCCAGCACTCAACGTTTGAGACATGATTCTCTCTCTTCATGTTTCATATACAACCTAATATATTGTATCCAAGAAATTACGTATTTTTCATTCGACTTTTCATGGTTACTTATGATTCTTTTTTTGTGTTATATGGATTAATGCATACCAAATATATCAACATGACTCTACATTTTCATCAATCCTTTTAAGTTTGATACACACATCCAATTTTGATCTAGTCAGTCATCAAAAACCTAACATAACCTAACATATGTACGGTATTCAGTCATTGATATATACATGCATAACAAATATCTACACTTGACTCTACCTTTTGCTCAATCCTTTGCAGTTTTGATACGCACTTCCAATTTTGATCTAGCAAATTTAATCTGTTTTCATAGATAATTTCATCATTGTTTGAATGTTAGGGCTTTTTTTCATATGATTCTTGATATGATACAATTCTAAATCACTTTTACATGTTATTTACACCCATCAAAAACCTAACCTAACCTAACCTGACCTTATGTGTGGTACCTAACCTAACCTTATGTACGGTTTTCTGTCATTGATATATACATATGAACCCCCTTTACACCGTCCATTATAAAACATGCACCTAATCATTTCTTCTTATTGGTCAATCTCGACTCAAATATGTAATCGGAGAGGTCAGATTTTCAATCTTAGATGGATTGAATGTTACTAGTAATTCATATTTGTTTTCATCATCATACAAACGGACACTTCATCTCATACTTGGTCTACCACATTTACTTCATTAAACTTGATTTTCCTTTTTCTTTCCTATAATTTTCATACTTTTCACGATGATTCCTTTTCAAATGTCTCCACACATTAGTCGTGGATTTATGTTTATTCAATTTTGTTTTCTTTCTGGCAAAGTTTACAGACCCCCATCGCCCCATTACATTAGAATAAGCGACGACTCAAGCTATACCCCATCCTTCCACAACAGAATCACAATCTTGACTGAGCATGATCTAATCGGACTCTGATTTATAGCACACCATTCTTTCACAGATATAGAGCATTTACCCCGAGATGAGATAACTTGTATTTTCAATCCTAGTCAATATATGTTTGATCCGACTTATATCATCTTCGGACATTTGTTCTTCCAAAACACGTGAACTAATTTTCGCCACTTGAACATTCATTGTTGTCTATTTGAGGATGATTCGTCCGTCTCCGCTTGTTCTCCACGTAACACTGACTCCAATCACGGCATACAGCTTGCTATTAAAATACGATTGCAAGTTTTTTGCCTGCAAATCTTTAGGCCTATCATCGCTCGCCTCGGGCATCAACAGTGCATGTATGTATGTATGTACGTTTATAGAGATGTTACGTACATGCGTGTATATTCGAGCGTATGTACGTGTACATGAGTCAAAAAATATATACATAAAACAGAATTTAAAATTCAATCCAATTTTAAATGTAAAATTTTGATTAAAAAAATCGACGCCCGGAACTTTCTTTAATAGCCAAGTTATCACGTCAATAGATTGATATGGCTTTGTCCGGGCCTTGATTTTCTTTGGTAATTTCATTGAAATTTTTACTTTTAAATCGTATTGAATTTTAATTTCTGTCATACATATAT
>SDVV010039225.1:0-10652 GCA_016164225.1 Gammarus roeselii | reverse complement strand
GATTGCTGGTACATTCAGTTAAGCCATGTACAGACATGGATTGCTGGTACATTCAGCTAAGCAATGTATAGCTGGGATTGCTGGTACATTCAGTTAAGCAATGTACAGACATGGATTGCTGGTACATTCAGCTAAGCAATGTATAGCTGGGATTGCTGGTACATTCAGTTAAGCCATGTACAGCTGTGGATTGATGGTACCCTCAGCTAAGCCATGTACAACTGTGAATTGCTGGTACATTCAGTTAACCCATGAACAGCTGTCGATTGCTGGTATATTCAGCTAAGTCATGAACCGCTGTGGTTTGAATGTTGCCTAACCAACAATAAAAATAATGCATAAAAGATATACACAGCGTATAGAATAAATATGTTACTGTAACTTCTGTTAATTGGTTCTGAGAAAAGTGCAACGAGGATGAACACGTAAGCCTGGCTTCTGATGAAGTGCGACCGCCATTCTGTCTTTCCAATCAATAATTGAAAATATGATGGCACTGTTATTAAATTTTTCACGATCATAAACATACTGGAACTCTTTCAATTGTCCATAGCGACATATATTGTTGTAATTACACGCGTAATTCCATTTTGAAATTCATTTACAGCATACAGTTTAGAGTTTACCACACAGCTAGATATTCATCCACAGCACATGGTTTAGAGTTTACCACACAGCTAGATATTCATCCACAGCATATAGTTTAGAGTTTACCACACAGCTAGATATTCATCCACAGCACATAGTTTAGAGTTTACCACACAGCTAGATATTCATTTACAGCATACAGTCTAGAGTTTACCACACTGCTAGATATTCATCCACAGCACATAGTTTAGAGTTTACCACACAGCTAGATATTCATTTACAGCATACAGTCTAGAGTTTACCACACAGCTAGATATTCATCCACAGCACATAGTTTAGAGTTTACCACACAGACAGATATTCATTTACAACATACAGTTTAGAGTTTACCACACAGCCAGATATTCATATACAGCATACAGTTCACAGTTTACCGCACAGTACAGCAAAAAATTCATGTACAGCAAGCAGTTTACAGTTTACCACACAGCACCGGAAAAATCTTAATGAAATAAAGCAAACTCGGGCACGAATGGTAATTCATCGTTCTGCATGGAATGGTACACATGTTAGCCAGGGCTTTGAAGACTAGTTTTTCCAACTGTTACATAAAATGTAAAAGGATTCACATTTCACAGTTTTTTATCCCACACGTGCTAAATGCGATGTTGACATTTGTACAGGAAGGCTTAACGATGAGCATTAATTTCCATCCGACCATCCCAGTTGCAGTAACTAGTACGGCAACGGAAGACTGTTCTCAGATGCCGTACACCACTGTGTACGGCAACCGTTACGCGGTGGGCCTTCCAATGTTCTAGGACATCATTAGAGGATACAATCAATAAAATTGTAACCTCATATGCGTCTCTCAATGTTCTAGGACGTCTTTAGAGGTTACAATCAATAACTTTGTAACTTCTAATGTCACTCGTCAAAAGTTATTATTATTGTGATTCTGATAATTGTTTATTCAAAATGACGCAATGAATGAGCTGTGCTCAGATTTTATGCATGTTATTAGATGACAATGTCAACTCTGATGTTTAAAATGATATTCAATTTGCATGTTTAGGACTTCAATGCAATTTTACACGCAAAGTATCTCCAAACTCACCCTAAAATTTGTTATCTCTTGAAACAGTTGAATGTAGATTACCGAAATGGAAACGATTTTCTTTCGATCCGGTAGCAACTTAAAATTGTATTGTGTTTACATTACCTTACCCGTATGACAACCTTGAACCTCCGTTAATCATAGGATTGCCTTAGCTGCTTGGTGGCCGTTGCAGCTACTGATATCCTCAGGTGCAATAAATCGAGTGCTTGCTTGCCACCCCTCGTCGAATGTTCTTTTTTTCAACCATACCAGCCAAGGGATATTTAATCCTCTGTGAAACTTTTACGTGTCAGCTGTTTGTGTTAGTTCCGGGAGAGTTAGCCAAACCCTTACCAGCCCACCAGATGGTCTCAGACTGGGCCTTTTTCGTAGTTAGGCCTCAATGACAAAGACCAAACGAGTCTGCAAGAGGGAAACCCTCTCTTTAGCGACTCCGTGAGGATGAAATGCGTCCAGCGTTTAACCCTTTCAATTACTCTAAATTCATCCTGGTTAGTGCGAAAACAGTTTGTTTACAGATTTTTTTCGATATGGATAGTGTGTTTAGCAGAACCACCGCCTAATACACGACGAGATGGTTCTTACTTGAAAAAGGCGGATACCCACATGGCGAATTTTTGGTTGCCAAAATATTTCCACCTCACCAAAAATACTTAGAAGGGTTACCTCACCTCAGGTATTCGTTTAGTAGGTGAGTTGTTGCATGGTGAACAGCATTGCTTCATTGGAGACTCGCTGTGTGGTGAACATAATTCATCAAGTAGGAGACTTGTTGTATGTAAACAACGTTGTTTTAGTTAGAAATGTATGACCACAGGCGGTCAAAAACATTTGGACCCCTTTGGATGTCCACAAAAAACGTAGAACTGAAATCAAATTTCCGGTCACCTCTACTGCATCCCACATGCGATCACCACTACTGCATCCCACATGCAATCACCACTACTGCATCCCACATGCGATCACCACTACTGCATCCCACATGCGATCATCACTACTGCATCCCACATGCGATCATCACTACTGCATCCCACATGCGATCATCACTACTGCATCCCACATGCGATCATCACTACTGCATCCCACATGCGATCATCACTACTGCATCCCAGATGTAATCGGCTGCGTTTTAATGCAGATCACATGTTCACGCTTATTAACATCGAATGTTCAGACGATAATTAAGCAGCATCGTCAATCCCTTGTATTGTCCGTCGATAAAATTGCCACCGTCGATATCAAACGATGATTACCGACTTTGTGAATATTTTTTCATCTAAATTTCAGTGCTATATCAGACGGATCATATATTATATTAATCTCTACATTAATTTCAAATAATTAACTAATAATCATCGTTTGTAATTGGAATTGTGTTTATATTTATAACTGTGGTGACTGATGATATTCGCCTCTTATTGTGTAATCAAATATCTCGTTAGGTTTTCCTTGGGAGAAAATAAAGCAAGCTAAGACTAAGTATTTTCGAAGGTGTCGCCTCATTAGCAGAACCAAACAAGTCTTAACCCGCTGAAGAGAATTTTTTTACTGTCTTTAGCTACGACTCTATCGGTTACCTCACGCGCGCCTGTTTAGTACCTCTATTATCGCTTACACCAAGACATAGCCTCTCTCCAGCCAAACTCTTATCACCAGGGACAGTCTAAGAGGCTCAGGGAAGCCACCTTTTTATTTGCCCTAATCAGGTAACACTAAAAGTCGGACGCGCATAACTTCAGTTGACCGCCATGCCAGTTACACACCAACCTCCATACCTGCCGCCTATAAGGACCCTACCCACACACATTTTCTCCTTAAGTAAATTCCCCCCTCCAATAGGAAGTTGACAAGTCGAACCAACTATAAATTGACGATCAGCCTCAGCAGCTCGAGGGCAGTTATCTGGATATTTTACGGTGTAGTTATGTTTCCCAACTACCCAGGGCGCCTTGACTGATAGTAGCGCACCGGCAGCTTCACGCGCCGAGGGACCACACTAGTCACTGGAACGCGTCCACGAACCCGAAATTCGGTACAGCACATAAATCTGGTACCTGACTTACTCCATGACAACTGGGCTTGTAGGGGGCTGTATGTCACATCTCAAACTTTTCTTAATAGATTGATAATTTATATTTGTTATACAATTAAACTGGTGGAGTTACCAAAGTTTCAAAAGTCTCGCGTGAACGTTGCCCCAACGTCACCAACCAGACGATTAAGACCACACACTCGAGGTGCCACAGCGTCGCCTCAGCCCTGGTAAGAGCCCACCCCTTTTAAATCTTTTCTAATTACCAGCGTGATGCCTCCCGTTTCACTATGTGATTGATCTCCTCGCACAGTTGGCTTACACTGGGCCCTTGAAGGGTGCCTAGTCAGTGTTAACCGCGTATTGGAGAACCCGGCGGCGGCGGAAAATTGGTCCTTGTTGGGTACGCAAATGGGAGGAATCTTTGTGGGTAGAGGTATTCAAGCGCGGAACCTTCGGGTAGAAGAACCTGATGTCGATCTCGAAATTGATTTTGACCTAATTCAGTATTTTAAGCGGCCGAATTTTGATGTAGTTATTGTTCTCTTGTAAAAAAATCAAAACAAGAGTTTAAACATATTAATTACACGTTTTTGTAAGGTTCCGCGTTTAGTGTAAGTGATGAGCGAGCAAATTTAAACATCAGTTTCCTTAAACTCTTTCGAGTGCAAAACTTTTGACAGCGCAAGCTTTGAAATCTAAAGATGACCAATCTGATCCTGTTGTTAAGCCATCAGATGACAAGGATTCATGTCCTCCTGCAATGAGTGGTGGCAGCGCCATCGCAACTTCTACCACCCACCCAGACAGTCTGACCCAGGTATTATGGGCGCACGGTGTGGGTGCTTCTCTCCAATGTTGGCCCACCCTGAGCCTCTGCTCCCTGTGATCCGACGCCGACCACAGACGTTTGATGTTCCCGCGTGTTTGAAAATTACCCAATAAATCAGCACCATTTTACCCGAACTTTGCTGGACGGGGAGGAATGGGGTTTTGTGCATGGCTATGCTTCTGGACAGAGTTTGCGGAGAGGCTGAGGAGATCCTCATTGGAATGACACCACCAACGAAGATAATTGCAACATATCTAAGCTCTATCTGTTCAGTGTAAGGAGATAGTATAGCAACACATTTGAATAGATTTGAGATCTCATCCGTTGGAACACTCATTAAATGGCCTCCCGTGACAAATACAATTTTTATTGATGAATATTTTTGTAAATACAAGAAGCTATTACGATACGTATATCTGTGAATGAAGTATGGGGTGTGACAGTGCTATATTGCTCTGACTGACGCAACAATTTCAAGCCTTGTTTTAGAGGGTGACTTATCTTTATGCACAGCAAGGTTTTAGTATTGGAGTTCCTTAGAGTTCTATTTGAAACCTACTCTTATCATGTAGAGGATAAATGATGTCTCAAGACGTTAATTACATTTAAATAGATGTTTTTTTCTGATGTGACAGAATATTCGCTGTACATTAATGGCAATATGAGGACCAAAATATCAGTTAAATATAAAACTTTATAGAAAAATATAATCATTGGAACCAGTCTCTCTTTCAATAGGAACAAATATTTCCTGCATCTTGGTACCATTTTGGCATACTTAGATATAACTCAAGGAGCTGGGGTAATTGGATTTAACTCAAGAAGCTGAGGTGATTGGATGTAACTCAAGGAGCTGAGGTAATTGGATATAACTCAATGAGCTGGGGTAATTGGATATAACTCCATGAGCTAGGGTAATTGGCTATAACTCAAGGAGCTGGGGTAATTGGATACAACTCAAGGAGCTGGGGTAATTGGATACAACGCAAGGAGCTAGGGTAATTGGATACAACTCAAAGAGCTGGGGTAATTGGAGATAACTCAAGGAGCTGGGGTAATTGCATACAACTCAAGGAGCTGGGGTAATTTGATATAACTCAAGGAGCTAGGATAATTGGATATAACTCAAGGAGCTAGGATAATTGGATATAACTCAAGGAACTAGGGTAATTGGATATAACTCAAGGAGCTGGGGTAATTAGCTATAACTCAAGGAGCTATGGTAATTAAATATGACTCAAGCAGCTGGGGTAATTGGTCATGACTCAAGGAGCTAGGGTAATTGGATATAACTCAAGGAGCCAGGGTAATTGGATATAACTCAAGGAGCTAGGGTATTTGGATGTAGCTTAAGGAGCCAGGGTAATTGGATACAACTCAAAGAGCTAGGGTGATTAAATATCACTCAAGGAGCTGGGGTAATGGGATATAACTCAAAGAGCTAAGGTAATTGGATATAACTTAAGGAGCTAGGGTAATTGAATATAACTAATGGAGCTGGGGTAAAAGGATAAACTTGAAGGAGCTAGGGTAATTGGATATAACTCAAGGAGCTGGGATAATTGGATGTAACTCAACGAGCTAGGGTAATTGGATATAACTCAAGTTCTGGGGTAATTGGATATAACTCGAGGATATGGGGTAATTGGATATAGCTCAAGAAGCAAGGGTAATTGGATATAGCTCAAGAAGCTGGGGTAATTGGATATAACTCAAGGAGCTAGGGTAATTGGATATAACTCAAGGAATTGGGGTAATTGGATATAACTCGAGGGGCTAGGGTAATTGGAAATAACTCAAGAGGTTGGGGTAAATGGATTTAATTCAAGGAGCTAGGGTAATTAGATATAACTGAAGAAGCTGGGGTAATTGGATATAACTCAAGGAGCTAGGGTAACTGGATATAACTCAAAGAGCTAAGGTCATTGGATATAACTAAACTAGCTAGGGTAATTGGATATAATTCAAAGAGCTAGGGTCATTGGATATAACTAAACTAGCTAGGGTAATTGGATATAATTCAAGGAGCTAGGGTAATTATATATAACTCAAGGAGCTGGGGTAATTTGATAAAACTCAAGGAGTTAGGGCAATTGGATATAACTCATGGAGCTATGGTAATTGGATCCAAGGAGCTTGGATCTAGAAGCTAGGGTAATTGGACATAACTCAAGGAACTGGGGTAATTGGATATAACTCAAGGAGCTAGGGTAGTTGGTTATAACTCAGGAGCTGGGGTAATTGGATATAACTCAAGGAGCTGGGGTAATTGGATATAATTCAAGGAGCTAAGGTAATTGGATATAACACAAGATGCTAGGGTAATTGGATATAGCTCAAGGAGCTAGGTTAATTGGAAATATTTCAAGGAGCTGGGGTAACTGGATTTAACTCAAGGAGCTAGGGTAGTTGGTTATAACTCAGGAGCTGGGGTAATTGGATATAACTCAAGGAGCTGGGGTAATTGGATATAATTCAAGGAGCTAAGGTAATTGGATATAACACAAGATGCTAGGGTAATTGGATATAGCTCAAGGAGCTAGGTTAATTGGAAATATTTCAAGGAGCTGGGGTAACTGGATTTAACTCAAGGAGCTAGGGTAGTTGGTTATAACTCAGGAGCTGGGGTAATTGGATATAACTCAAGGAGCTGGGGTAATTGGATATAATTCAAGGAGCTAAGGTAATTGGATGCAACACAAGATGCTAGGGTAATTGGATATAACTCAAGGAGCTAGGTTAATTGGAAATATTTCAAGGAGCTGGGGTAACTGGATTTAACTCAAGGAGCTAGGGTAATTGGATCTAACTCAAGGAGCAGGGGTAGTTTGATATAACTCATGGAGCCGGGGTAATTGGATATAAATCTAGAAGCTGGGGTAATTGGATATAATTCGAGGAGCTAGGGTAATTGGATATAACTCAAGGAGCTAGGGTAATTGGATATAACTCAAGGAGCTGGGGTAATTGGATATAACTCAAGGAGCTAGGGTAAATGGATACGACTCAAGGCGCTGGGGTAATAGGATATAACTCAAGGAGCTGGGGTAATTAGTTATAACTCAAGGTGCTAGGGTAATTGGAATTAACTCAAGAAGCTGGGGTAATTGGATATAACTCAAGAAGCTGGGTAATTGGATATATCTCAAGGATATGGGGTAATTAGACATAACTCAAGGAGCTGGGGTAATTGGATATAACTGAAGGAGCTAGGGTAATTGGATATAACTCAATGAGCTGGGGTAATTGGATATAATTCAAGGAGCTAGGGTTATTAGATATTAGTCAATGAGCTGGGGTAATTGGATATAACTCTAGACGCTAAGGTAATTGGATATAACTCAAGTAGCTGAGGTAATTGAATATAACTCAAGGAGCTAGGGTAATTGGATATAACTCAGGAGCTGGGGTAATTGGATATAACTCAAGGAGCTGGAGTAATTGGATATAACTCAAGGAGCTAAGGTAATTGGATATAACACAAGATGCTAGGCTAATTGGATATAACTCAAGGAGCTAGGGTAATTGGAAATATTTCAAGAAGCTGGGGTAACTGGATTTAACTCAAGGAGTTGGGTAATTGGATCTAACTCAAGGAGCAGGGGTAATTTGATATAACTCATGTAGCCGGGGTAATTGGATATAAATCAAGAAGCTGGGGTAATTGGATATAATTCGAGGAGCTAGGGTAATTGGATATAACTCAAGGAGCTAGGGTAATTGGATATAACTCAAGGAGCTGGGGTAATTGGATATAACTCAAGGAGCTAGGGTAAATGGATACGACTCAAGGCGCTGGGGTAATTGGATATAACTCAAGGAGCTGGGGTAATTAGTTATATCTCAAGGTGCTAGGGTAATTGGAATTAACTCAAGAAGCTGGGGTAATTGGATATAACTCAAGAAGCTGGGTAATTGGATATATCTCAAGGATATGGGATAATTAGATATAACTCAAGGAGCTGGGGTAATTGGATATAACTGAAGGAGTGAGAGTAATTGGATATAACTCAATGAGCTGGGGTAATTGGATATAATTCAAGGAGCTAGGGTTATTAGATATAAGTCAATGAGCTGGGGTAATTGGATATAGCTCTAGACGCTAAGGTAATTGGATATAACTCAAGAAGCTGAGGTAATTGAATATAACTCAAGGAGCTAGGGTAATTGGATATAACTCAGGAGCTGGGGTAATTGGATATAACTCAAGGAGCTAGAGTAATTGGATATAACTCAAGGGGCTAGGGTAATTGGATATAACTCGAGGAGCTGGGGTAATTGGATACTCAAGGAGCTAGGGTAATTCGATAAAACTCAAGGAGCTAGGGTAATTGGATATAACTTAAGGAGCTGGGGTAATTGGATATAATTCATGGAGCTAGGGTAATTGGATATAAATCAAGGAGCTAGGGTAATTAGATACGACCCAAGGAGCTGGGGTAATTAGTTATAACTCAAGGTGCTAGGGTAATTGGAATTAACTCAAGAAGCTGCGTTAATTTGATATAACTCAAGGAGCTGGGGTAATTCGATATAAATCAAGGATCTGGGGAAATGTATATAACTCAAGGAGCTGAGGTAATTGGATATAACTCATGGAGCTGGGGTAATTGGATATAACTCAAGGAGCTAGGGAAATTGGATATAACTCAGGAGCTGGGGTAATTGGATATAAATTAAGGAGCTAGGTAATTGCATATTACTCAAGGGGCTAGGGAAATTCGTTACAAAAATGGTCTCACCCATTATTCACAGCAATTCCATAGCAATAACCATGGAACCATCAGATTAATGCAGGGAAGAACAAGCAAGCACCAAACTCGTCTGCTACACGCCGCGTGGCACGGCGAATCTGCTGCAGGCGAAAGAGCTCGTAATCGGTAGGGCAACTAATGGAACTAATCATATTATTTTGTATTTTAACGCTCCGAACTGCAGGCGCATCGAAATAATTGTAAATAATTCAAAAGAGAACTTCTCAGTCATGTATTCTTTTAGAAGGCCTTGACTTTTTATCTTCTCAAGAATAATGGTTACCCAAATATTATTTGTTTTTCCAGCTGTTTTATTAATTTCTAGGTCTCGCTGAATAATTTCAGTTTGCGGGACAAGCTTTATTAAATTAGAAGGACGGTAAATGAAGCTAAAGCGCAAATACACAATAAATAGCTATGGCGGAAAAGACTTTAATCGTTTTAATTGTATTATAGCTAAATGTTTATACTGTAAATAGTTTTGAATATTATAGGATTGATGTTTGACAATGGTTCAAATTAGGAGAAAACCTAATTGCTTGACATTCACCCTCATTGGTGTACACATTCAAATGCTACAAAACGGCCAATTTCAACACAAATTGTCACGGTGAATTAGTGGATCTCGCAGTAGGTTTAAAGCACGAACTGTATTCTTTAATAATCATAATTATGTAAACAAATAATTCCTGCTTTCTCCATTGATTTACCCCAGCAATGAGTTGCCTGCCACTGCAGTGACCGGTGGGACGCCCAATGAGACTTCTGCCACTGCAGTGACTGGTGGGACGCCCAATGAGACTTCTGCCACTGCAGTGACTGGTGGGACGCTCAATGAGTTGCCTGCAAATGTAGTGACTGGTGGGACGCCCAATGAGACTTCTGCCACTGCAGTGACTGGTGGGACGCCCAATGAGATTTCTGCCACTGCAGTGACTGGTGGGACGCCCAATGAGACTTCTGCCACTGCAGTGACTGGTGGGACGCCCAATGAGACTTTTGCCACTGCAGTGACTGGTGGGACGCCCAATGAGACTTCTGCCACTGCAGTGACTGGTTTTTGATTTGATTTGATTTGATCCTCATTTCCACCAGAGCCTCAACGCGAGTCATAATAGGCTCCCCCGTAGGGCTCGACGATCATTGATTAAAGCAGGCTCGCACGCCTAAGTGTGCGAGGAAAAAACAAAACAACGCTTTCAACGTTAGAAAAAAGTGAAAGTTTTTAGCAATAACAGACGCACGCTGGTGCGCAAAAGAAAAAACGCTTACTCGAAACGGACCTCCGCTTCCAATCTTTTAGATCATTAAGTGAGATATGTACGC